>VXAD01002572.1:327825-408785 GCA_013399195.1 Dicrurus megarhynchus
TCTGGGGAGAGGGGTGGCTACCCCCGGAAAGGCGCTCCCCGGGCAGCACCACACGGCACCTTCCAGGCTGACACGGCCGTGCAGCGACCCGGCTCACTGCCTGGGGGCTAGGCCAGGGGTGTGCAGTCCCCAGGCACCCCTCGAGAGATGATAGCCACAGGCCCAAAGCCACGCGCAAAGGACACGGGCCACTTCTGAGAAGATTCCATACTGGGGACACTGCCCTTGCCGGTCACAGCGCTCTGAGCGTGTAGCACCTCGCAGCATCCCAGTGGCAGCAGGGCCCTGGGGACAAGCACACCCTGCACATCCTCCACGCTGCGCACTGCAGAGGGAAGCGCGTGTAAGCCCACCTGCTCACCTCAAGAAAACAAACTGTCCCACTGTGTCCCAGAACTGCTGGCACAGACTCCAAGGCACTTAAAGTGTGTCAGTTTCCTTTGAAGCACAGAACGCATTAGGGACACAAGATGGGTAGGTGGAGGTGACGCAGCTCTGCCCCACTTTCTGAAGCGTGCAAGGCGGTGTGCTACTCCCACAAGGTGCTGGCCCACACCTCACTCCTGAGTAGCGTTCTTGGAGGATGGTAGTTTGCACTATTTGCTAATGATCCTGAGTTGCTTTGCTCAATTAAAATCTGTAGGACGTGGGACTGCACTACAGCTAGGTGGGAAAGCATTGAAATGATAGAAAGGGAAAAACAAAAGGTCATCAGAGAAATCCAAAATTTTCACAGTACTCCATGGATTTGAGCTGGCAGGATTAGGAAGGATGGGGGAAGAAAAGCCATGGCACAGTGAATCATTCAATGAAGTTATCAGCATGCAATGGCAGTTAAAAGCAAACAGTTCCTATTTTAAAAAATAAAGAAAACATCACTAAATTTTTCATGAACTTTATAGTGAATGTTAATATTCACTTAATCTGGTCAATTTTTATTCTCTGTCCTTAAAACCAATAAAGTTAAAGGCTTGCTTTCATTGTAAATTCCTGGCACTTAACACAGGCACAAGAACTGCCGGGGCTGGGTTAGCCAAATCCACATGGCCAATGGTGCAGGCTTGAGCAAAGTCATCCTACAAGTTCTTGCCTCTGGGTTTATTGTACACCCATAGATTATTGCATTTACCTCACATGCACAGCACAGTCTGTGCTTCTAGAATGAACTGGACTTTCTGTACATGAGCTCAGGATCTCCTGGGCATATTGGACCTACCATGTATGAGATATACACTGTAAATCAAGAGCATCTGGAACAAAGCAACCTGCCATTTATGCTCAGATTTGTGATACATGTGTAGTGTTTATCTGCTGGCTGTGTTGGAAACTTACATCTTCCTTCCCTACTTGGAAGGCATTAGAGGTGACTGCAATTCCAGAACCTGGCAGTCAAGCTAAAAAAAAATGTAAAAAAAAACCCCAAAAAACAAAAAACCAAAAAGAAAGAATGGGATTTTTCCTGTTATGTTTTTGTTCAGCTGTTTCTTGGTTAATTCTGCTGTTCTGAGTTTGCTGTCATACACTTTTGCACCCATCAATCTGCTTACCCCTCCACAGCAGGAGCACTTCTGCTTCTGGATCCCAAACTGAACACTGCCCAGTTAGAAATGCCTGTGATGTTCAGTGGGGATAATGTGCAGTGCAGATTTTCTGGACAATGAAGTAGCATGTTTCTGAAGACAGCCTCAGAGCTGCAGAGCAGTGAAGAGAACCCAATCACTCATGAGAAAATGCAGATCATTATCTGGCAGCAGCTCACTGTGCCACATCTGCCTTTAATCAATACTGAAACAACTTGGCATGGTGTGGGTAGTCAGAGAGGGCTCCATTTCTGGCAGCTGCTTAGCAAGAGGCAGTTTTTGTGTAGATCAGTGATTTTAAGATCTCTGTCTCAGTGTGAGAAACTGCAGACTACATTACAACACCCAACTCAGGTTAACATTGCAGGCTGTCTTTTGCACAATGTGATTAAGAGGGAAAAAAATTACAGAAGTCTGGGAAGCAGTGCTATAACCAGAAAGGTCCTTTATATTGACATCTAGTGAGCGACACCCGCAGAAAGTCAAGCAGCTCTTTTTATTCTTTTCTTACCGCATCTGTAGTCGCAATGTTGCTTTACATTTATTTTTATTACACCTCGAGCAAGTGGGGTCTGAATATTGTTAGGTACAGGGGTAGCATATTCTTCAAATATTGCAGAGTGTTTCATGAATATTCTGAGATGATAAGTTAAATATTTTGCATGAGTTTATAGGCCCTGATTTTTATGGCTTTGTTCACGTATTTCTTTAAACTTATGGCTAGGGTGGTTTCCTTATATTTTGCGCAACTTTGCATCGACTCCATTAAATATCTTATAAGAATGTTAAAGAATGTTTCATGAAATAGTAATGTGAAATACCATATTTTATATCTGGATACTTCATTTTAATATTTGAGACACGTGATTTTCCAATGAACTTTTGCTTTGAAATTCTCTTCTATATTATATCAATTGCATTTAGGAAAATCTGTGTTTATTTTCCAGAGAAGTGCAAATACTGAAACTTTGTTGCCTGTAACAGTGTAAAAGAGAAAACACTTAACCTGAAACAGTAGAAAGGAAGCTGAAAATAAATAGTGCATTGCTATAAGCTCAAGAAGAAAATTCAAGATCATATGCATGCTCAAAAATTCCAAGAGAAAAAAATTGGCTTTGCATTCTACAACTATTCCTGGCTTTCTGTCTGATCATTCTCATATCTTGAGGAAAACATGATACATACCCACAGCTGAGTCTGAAAGTTCAAAGGTGAGCTCCCAAATGCTGATTTTGAGGATAGAAGTTTGGGCATCCCTCTAAAAGGCGAAGTAGCAGAATTGATGTGAATTGTTGGGAACAGCAGTTCACATCAATTAAAGCATTCAAGAACTCACATCAATCCAATAATTACTTCAGACTTTTGACATATAGGTCTGTTCCACTATGCTTGTATGTAAAGTAATCTCATAAATTACATAAAATAATCTCTCTTGAAGCTTTTCCTTTTTGAGAATCTTTTGTCCTTCTAAAGACTACTTAAGCAGCTCCGAGATGTCCCAGCACCAATCAGCCTTGTTTGCCCCTACCTAGGTCACAGCTGAACCCATTTTTCACAGTCCAGAGGACAATCTGACCAAACCTCCTGGCTTTTCTACTTTCAGAAGGTCTCTAAGCAGCTCATCTTTCCTTATTTTCCCTTATCTGAGAGAGTAAGGGCCTTACCTTTCTGTTTCAGGTGTAAATGCAGCACAAACAGGATCAGGAGGGACTCTTTCTTTATTTAGTTCTTTTCTTTTTTTCTGGAGAGATGTTTTCCCTTCAGATTTGAAGTGCCATCCGGACAGGGCTGGTTCCCATTAGTAAGATACTGAAGAGGTGTCAAGTCAGTTTTCACTGTGGGCCTTAATGCAGTGGTTTCACCTAAGTGTTGGGCAGGGATGGCCGGATGCTGGGTGAGTAAGCATGTTTTAGAGGCTGCTGACCCAATAGATAGGGGGGAATGGCACACAATTTCTATGCTTGACCAAGTACCAAGCCAGCATGGTCTTCCAAGAACTTAGTAAGCAAAGGAATTGTAAGGACCATATCGACTGAAGTTTGAAAAGTAAGTGGTGAACCTGTCTATAAATGATTGCACTGACCTATATGTTCTTCAGTTTAGGTTTTTGTCTCCTGAAAACAAGCATGAAGTGAATTGTAACCCTAATGTATTTCTATAATGCATGTTCAGGATTTCAGGGACTAACACACTCATATGTTTACCTCATTTGGTACTTTCTCTGTGTGCCTTTACATGCATAAAACTTAGGCTATGAAATATTTCCTGTCAGAGAGGTTACCACCAGCTAAAATGCTGTACTTTGTTCCAGATGAGATGACTTTGATGAAGTGCTGAGAGCATGGCATATATAGTGCCTGCACACACTGCACTCCATAAAATTCTGTGAAGTCTGTGACCTCAAACAAAGCAAGAGACAGATGAGGCAGCAAATTAATTTGGATGGTTTTCACAAAACATTTCATGTCTTTGATCACTGTCTTGTAGTTTGAGCCCATTTCAACTCCTTACTGTTGATCAAGCACTCCAGGGGTCCTGAACCTTATCCTTCTGGGGCATGCTGCCACTGGTGTTTTTGCACACATTTCTGATCTGTGGGGGTGGGAGGATGCTGGAGGTCCCTGCTTCCTGAACATTCGTTTCTCTAAAGGGGAAGAGGAACCTCATCTTTTTCTAGCTTCAGATGAATGAACTTGGAAGTGGTGCTCACTTTACATGGTGAGGCACTCTTACTATAAAAAGCTCTGTAGGATGATGTTGTTATCAGTAAAGAAAAAGCAGCAGCCTGAATCTGAGCTGGTGTCTGGTGTTTGAACAGGAAGATAAATGTGGTAAGAAGGAGCTTGTAGAATCAGAGGATATGCAGAGAGAATCAGTCATTCGAGGTATGATACAAAGCACAGGGGGGAAAAGCTCAGTAGTGAAATGAGGGGCTTCATCAAGAGATAATTAATCTCTGCCAAGTACACTTTGAACTTAATAGATACCAATCAACCGGGTAAAATCATTTATCTATCCAATTCTTTTGTCTAAAAATGTGCCTCTGTAGTTACAAGTCATTTCAGTGCTGAATTCATCACCACCTAAACTGCCCCATTTCCTCAATAGATTAACCCTGAAATTAGAGCTGTTTAGAAGTTAACACTGATAGCTAGGGTCCCTCACAGAGTGTTGGTACTGTGAGGAACCACACTGATATTTTTGTACAAGACCAAGAAAACCTTTTCCCACCAAGATCTGTGTATGACCTTCTCATGAATGAATAAATACTTGACTGGAATAAATACTCATCCCTGAAAGATTCTAAAATGGCACCAAATTTAAAGTTTGCTCTACATATGTCACTTCACAAATAACCAAATTCTAAGGAGCAACAGGTTTCAACTGAGCAGGCCATGTTTTTATGGTGCCAATTGATTTGATTCATCTCTAATTCTGGATTCTTGATCTTTTTTTCAGTCATGCATTGGCCAGTTTGGAGGAGTTAAAAAAACAGTCATTCTTCACCTATTTTTAGAACCCAACTTTTCCTTTAATATGACTTCTGGGCAGGATTTCTCACTTCCGTTTTCTGTCCAGATGTTAAATATTTGGAACTACTGGAAGAAAAGCTGACCTCATGGTATTTCCATCAGGTTCCACTGGTGGAACAACTGGAAACCTCATGAGGAAAGCCCTTCTCTAAGTGTTCAGACTAGTTTTGCAGACTCAAGAGCTTAGGAAACTTCGGATAAGTTTTGAGTAAGTATCAAAATATTTGGATGCTTATCAGAACTGAAGCCTGAGCAAACTGCATGAAGTTCATTCATCACTCTTTGTAATAATAGCACAAGTGGTAACAAAATCACAGGAGCACATAGAAATTGAAATAATTTCAGGTTAATCATAATCAATTAACTAATTACCATGTCATAAAAAAAATATAGTTCCATGCAGAATGGACATTAGATGCTAAACACAAGTGCAACATTAATTTAAAAGAAGGGCTCAAAGAGCTGTGTTGTAGGGTGAAAGCAGAAAACATACAAATACATAAACCCTTTCTAACTTTTAAGAAAATGAAAGAAAAAATGAGCTAGTACTGTTTGAGATTAACTAGCTATCCACAGCTCTTTTGAAATTTTTCCCTGCGTTCAGGCTAAAACCACATGAGTTTCACACTAATGTTTTAAAACATTTCTGCAAAGTTTCATTTTTGAGATATGAGAAAAAGTCCTTGCAGTTCCAGTTTTCAATAAATTATACAGAAAACCCAACCAAATAAAAAACCCCAGCATTGTTTCAAAACTATGTGAAAATTTGACCTGCCTTCAGAACTTAAATTCCATTTCCTGTGCATATGTGTTATTATAAATAACAGAAGCATATACTATCTGTTCCATGAGACAAGGAAGAAATGAGACAGTTTCTTGAGCCTGAAGAACATGATGGAGTGGTACAGGTAACGCTTTGTCTGACAGACTTCAGCTCCCCAAACTTATTGATTAGGAATTCTTTAAAAGCTGAACTAAGTAGGACAGACTTTGGTGTGAATTCAGAGCAGTGATTAAATCCATGCTTTGGACTTGCAGGCCCCAGTCAGTATGAGAACAGTTAATTAAAATAAAAAAAGTGCTTTCCATTAAGAGAGTGATCGGAGAAAAACAATCCAAACCCTGATCTTTTCAATGTACATTTTGAATTACCCTCACCATAATATCTGAATGGTTGATTACACAGTGCCCTTGAACAAACGCATGGATTTACCATAGTATTCCAAAAAGGGAGCTGACAGACAGAGGGATTAAAGGAAAAATTAAAGAAAAGTACCCCCATAATAATTGCCCAGCCTAAAAGTCTTAGGATGTTATTCTCCCTCGTGAATTTTGTGCTATAACATTTCTTAATTTTTCAAAATGTATTCCTGTAGACCTCAGTCTTCCTCATAGGCAAAACTAATAAGGAAGTGGAAATACATCAGTAATGAGGTTTTTTTCGCTCTAAAACACTATGGCAGCAGTAGGAACAAGTTCTTCATAGCTTCCTTAAAATACTTTTTGTCTGCCTTCAGCTCCTTTCCCATGTATTGGTCCCCTTTTCTCCCTGGTTGCAGATGTTGCACACAAGATGAAGAGGCATCTCAAATTCTAAAAATAATTGTGATTCTTGCAGGTGTGTGTATAGACTCCTATCAGTGAACACAGCTGGAACCTTGAGGAGGGTGTGGTGAGAATTGAAAACTTGTATCACATGTCCAGCTCACTGAGCTCCACTTGAAACCGAAACACCCACCTCCAGAACCTCCAGTTAAGCCACCATATTTAACTCCAAGTTGACCTGACACAAATACAACATCCTGCAACTAAAGAAGAAAAAGCTGTGAGGGAAAGAAGCTAATCTGAAACAGGTTATAATTCATTTACTCAAAGGAATACCACTGAGATAAGCCAAAATGAGCTCAGAATCACCAGGTTAATGTATTTCCCCAAACCTGAACTTTTCCATATGATGACGTAGTAATCCACACCTCTGCAGAACTCCTGGCTATTTCTTCTTTGTGTTTTCTCTTTTCCTTTCACAGGCAGAATATAATTGAAAACAAAGGTAAAAATCAGTGAAAAAAGCCCTGGAAAGCAGAGGCACAACCTCATTAAGAGAGTGCTACTGGAACAGGAGTATTTTTTTGTAATTGTGGGGGATGAGAGCTATCAGCAGTCCCACAGACCAGCTGCAAAACAGGGAAAGGAAGTCAGCAGTGGAAAAACCGACTCCAAAGCTTTATGGGCAGCTTTAATTCAGAATTGTCATAGAAGACCTAGTCCAGCACCTGAACGTGTTCAATTAATTGTGAAAGCTGAGCTAGATGCATTGTTTTGATTTATTTCTTTTGAAATACTGCTGTAAGTGTAATCATGGAAGCAAGACTGCATCTACTTGTACTGCAACGTCAATGTGCAGTCCCCTGAATTTTCCGTTTAGTGAGGGGTAATCAAGACTATGTTTGTAGGCCTTGCTTTAAACTTATCATAGCCCAAGTCACACTTAATTTTCTTTTTTAAATATTTTAAATCCTGTGTAAAATTTTATGCATTTTCTTCAGTTTTTACTGTATAGTAAGACATAGTAAAACATCATACAATATAGTCTCGGGAATTGAATTAGTGTAATATTATAGTGTTACTTCTATGGGGCATATATTGGATGGCTATATCAATACTTTTTTCCTTAATTTAAGAGTGAGTGCATGAGAAAAACAGTTGAGGTTGTATTTCTTCATGAGGAATAAATAAGTCCTGGAAAATTTTGTGGGGAAGGGGAAAGAAATAAAGAATGTCTACTTCCCTAACTCAAAATTAGCACTTGACAAGTCACTGGAAAATATGCAAAGAGAAAAGAAAATATTTTCCATTTAACCTTGTGTGAAATTTTGGTGTTTTATTCTTACAATTATAAAATTTTTTTGAGCCCTCTTTCCCCCTTCTTTCTTTTCCACCCTGCTTCCTCCCACTTCCCTGCCCCTTCTTCCTGCACCTTCCCTCTACAATTAGAGATTCCAAAATAAAGGTTATTCAACTTCACTCTATATTAAGACCTATTAAATGAAAAAATACGACATAGCTTTTAAAGTATCAAAAATCTGTATTTTGCACGTATTTTGAAAAATAGTGAGATTAATATAAGTTTGAGGAAAAAAACCCCTGAAACCACAAACTCCAAGCTTGTATTACCTAGGTATATTCAGTCATTTCTCTGAATTGTACTGAAACTTTCCAAACATCATAAAAAGAACAAGCTGTATTCTAGAACAGTCAGTCAAAGCCTTTATGTGGAAAAAAAAAAAAAAAAAGAAGAAGATAAAACCCCCGTTACCTCTAATTTTTTCTTGTTTTTTAAGTGCTGTTTTTTCATTTGTTTGGGAAATATGGACCAGTCCTACCCTCAGTAGAGGTGTCTCCTGTAGTCATTTCCTAGGACCTGGGGACTGTTTATTTTACTTCCCTAAGCAGTAGGGATATATGGCAGTATTAGGGATTATATGGATATACAAAATAATCCTGCCAACTGTACCCCTGACTGCCAGGAAGGGTTTAAGCGCAGCTGGCAGTGTAATGCTCCCCACACCACAACCTTCTTCCCAGGGCTGAGGTCTAAAAGACACGGGACACCCTTCACCAGTGAAGCAACTGCAGCAAGAGATGGTGGCTCTCCCAGAGCAAATTCCAGCCTGTGGCAAGAAATCACCCACTACCTGCTGAAGCGAGGGGCAAGCTTTGCCCACAACCAGGACACAAGAGGAGAGGACAGACCCCACAGCACGGGAATTGGAGATGATTCAGTGTTCCTGTGGCTTGCTTCATATTTCAGATGTAAGGTCTAGCTAAACATGAGAGCTGCTATTTCTTACATGCTCTAAATCATACTTGATAGCACTTATTAGGGTTACTGTACTTCTGAGATAAAAAGAAATTAGTAAAACCCTCTTAATAATATTAATTACTGATTACTTATATACACTCAGTCTCTGAAATCTCTTACAAGAAACAGTGACAGAGAGAAACCACTACAAATAATGTAAATACAGGTACAAGTATAAATATTCAAAATTCACAAAGTTTAAAGATGTTTGAACATCATTCCCATTTAACTTTCTTATTTTGCTATTTTAAATTATTTTCACTGGAAGCAGGCAATCATGAGAATGTAGAGGGTTAAAGAACAAATTCAAAAGAAATGCCTTATATGAAAACATCTGAACTTAGTTTAATAATCCTTTTTTGATAAGCCACAAAGATTGATTAAAAAACATACAGTAATTCTTTTGAAGTTCACCATTTTCATTATGATGTTGAAATGTCTTCCTGCAGCTAACCTTTGTTTAATCTATCCTGAACATACTTATTTATTTTTTCAAATTGAAAAGGAAATTCAGGCAGTTGAATGTTAGTGCTGCTTATTAATTTCACAACATTAGTATAGACAGTAATTTATTAAACTAGAGGTATTTGGCAAACCAGTTCGAGTTAATGACTCAGCAGCTCAAATATGTCCCTAAAGCAATGATCTCATACACAGGTTCTTTTATGTCCTAAGTTGCTGGAGTCCAGTTCTCAATGACTTGGTTTTACCATCATCACGTCAGAGCTCCAAACATCTGCCTTGGGATCTCTACTTAAAGTCTCAGTGGAGAGGTGAACGGGACTGCAGTAAGAGCCAGCCTCTTTCCTGTGGGAAGCATATACCTTTCACCTTAGGGACAAAACACGTTAGCTCTATGACCTGGGAAAACACCAGAGTCTGCCCCAAAATCCTTCTATGAAAAGGTCTGCAGCACTGGAATCCCACTTTCAAATAACTGCCTTAGGACTTAGGATTTAAAATACTGTTCTAGAAATACTAATGCATAAGTAGAGTTATTCTGTGTATTATTACATGATGTTACCATAAAAGACTGCATTTAGAGATTGAGAGTGGGTGTTCCTCTGGGTGCTGTCCTTTCTCTTTTCTTGTGAAACATGCTTCCTTCCTGTCTCCTCTCTGCCCTCCCTTCCTCATGCCTTTTTGGAGGGTGAAAAAGGAAATAGCACTATGTCCACAGACCCCACAGGGGCTTCCTAATCATCCTTCTGCTCCCTAAGCACGCAACACGCCACCTCCACCTTCTCCTTGCTCAATAATAGGCAACTGGTTCCACCCTGCACTGGAATTTCACACAGCATCTTACAATTAAGGCACGTGTAAACAAAGGAGTGCAAACCCCTAACCACTACTGAGGAAAAAGCCTGAGTGTATGAGGTGGCACAAGAAAAACATCTAAGGGTGACTAAGAAGATACAGAACATCTCAGGAGTTAGGAATTTCAGAGGGAAGATGCAGGGAAAACGGTAGAAGCACTGAAAATGAATTGGTGGAAGAAGACTGGATGGATAAACCAAATAGGTACAGAAGAAGCACAGGCAGGGCCATATAATGGAGAGAAAATAAGTGGAAATACAGCTACAGAGTAAAAAAAGGCAAGGGAGATTGCAGTGAGAAAAGAATGGAGGATGATAGAAGGAGGTGCAGAAGGAAAACAATAAATTAAACCGGAAAACCAGAAAAACTTCAAAAATAATTAATAAGCATTAATTTTATTAAAATTAAAATTATTAGATCAAAATAAAATGTGTGTGAAAAAGATAGACAAAAACTTGGTCTTGGAGTTCATACACTGCAAGCAAGTATTTTTGGAAATATCTTAACACTGTAACTATAAATGCACTTTTCAGACCACTGTTCCTCAGTATCACACATATTATGTGAGAATGTGTGTGCATAGATAATGCCCACTATACTAAATATCATAAGGATTAACAATCTAAATCATTAAAAGCTATGAATTTACAATCATTACATTCTTCCTCTGTTTCTCATTCCTTTTTTTTTTAATGAACTTGAATGCAGATATCCATTAAGCTGATGAGGAAAGTGGAGCTGAATTTGCACTAGTCTGCCTGGAATGGCTCCCAACACCACTTGGTTCAATAGTCAGCAAGACCTTAAATGGGACTTTTTGTAGAGTTTCCATAAATAGCCAGATCAGATTCAGAAAGGTCTGAACATCCCAAATTCATACAAAGTCAGTAAGAGGAGTGTCTATAAAGCTGCTCTCCAAGTTTTCTCCCTTTATCTTATATCAGAAGAACTTCCTCTATCACCAAAAACAATCTCCAGACAAAAAGTAAGGTTGGGGTTTTTTCCTGAATTATAATAACTAAATAACTTTTTATTATTGACATGGACATTCAAAAGACAAGAAGAATCATTATGATGTTTCCAGTGATGGTTATTGATGACAGTCTCTTGAAGCTGTAACGTTGTTCTTAATTTCTTTACTCTCAGTAAAATAATCTATCTGTTGGGGTTTTTTTCTGGCAGCTGTTACTACTTAAGCTTCTGAAAGCACAACTGAAAGAGCATAATTGTTTCTTTAGATGTCATCAGCTTAGCTGTAACATTGGATCTCAGGACAGATTACTGATTTCAACCAGTACTTATATTGCAATCAGCAGTGGAAATAATTTGAAACTGCTCTGCCTGCACAAGCAGAGCTGATTCCCCCTGAGGTTAAGGGAAAGGTTCCCACTGACTTCAACAGCCTTTGGATTAAGCTGTGAATAAGGATCTGTGCAGGGTAAATACTGGTGACAGAATCTGGGGCTTTGCCAGATAAACAGAGAAAGAGATGGGGAATTTCAGAATGCTTTGTTCCTGGAAGTGAGGAAACTTTCTATCCTTTGTTTTTTAGCTCTAATTATCCCCCATCCAAAAAAAGGTCAGGAAGAAAGAAACAGGAGAAAAGACTGAATTTTTCTTTTGCTCTCAAATATTCAACAGAATGTGAGTACACTTGTGAGAAACATTTTGTTTTTAAACACTTTTTACTATCAGTGACAACAATCAAAATATAAGAAGGTATGATTTGGTCAGTGGTGTTAGAACCCATGGACAATCCTTATAAAAAAGGTTTTGGATTAACTGTCAACAGTACACACTGGAGAATTCCATTCCCCATTAGCTTCTATTCTGTACTTGTTTGGAAATGTTCTGAGGATTAGTACTGGAACATCCTCTTCGATACAATGTGCAATATTACCCCTCCCTTTTATCCCACTTGGGAATATTAAGAGCCTAGGAAAATCCCTTTATTGAATGCTCTTTTAAATGAGATTATAGTAAGAGATCCCTCTAAAAGCTGATTTTCTGTGGGGACACAGAAAGAAATTCCAATTTATACTGACCAATGTTTCTCTTAATTTTCCATTGGTTTTCATGTTTTTAAATACTCTAAGTGTTAATGCTTTCTGAATTATACTAGATTTAAAAATTGTTGCAAAAAGGGGGCCAACACATTGAAAATAATTTATATACTAGACCAGAATTAAACACACTGACTTATTTTCAAAACCATGGAGATGTGGCACTTAGGGACATGGTTTAATGATGGGCATGGCAGTGCTTATTAAACAGCTGGACTTTTAGAGGTCTTTTCCAAGCAAAAATTATTTTATGATTCTAGAGGCCAGATATATATTGAAATCATCATATGAGGCACTGAAAGCTCTTAACTATTGTATTCTTTAGACCATCAATGCATTTTTGCCCTCAAGCATTTTCTGCTCAAACCAATTTGCAGAAAAAAACCAGCATATGTGAGCACTGTATTAAATTTAAATTTATTATATTAAATGTGACATACTGGTGTTTTTAAGAAATAGCAAATAGATCATTTTTTCCAGAAAACCAGGTTTGAACAAAAACTGGTACAGGGAAGCAAGTTCATACAGACTGTGAATTTTCAGTGCAGAGAAAAGCATTTGTTCTTTTCTGAGCCAGAAAGCACATTCATCTTTCCCAGTGTCAGCAAATACATGCAATTTACACATTACTGTCTAAGCTTCTGAAAAAAATGTTGCCCTTGAGGCTTTCTTCTTCAGAAAATACAAAGTTAAGCTTCCCACTAACATTTTTTTTTTGGTGGGAATCACTTAAAAGCAGTTAGGAAGCACAATTTTAAAAATCCCTTTACTGTAACCCATTCACCACGCCCCAAGCCCAGACTTAGCAGGAAAATAATTTGGTGATACTGTATCACGGCATGCCTAAAAAAACCTTTTACAATTAGATTATTAAAGCACGGGGCCAAACTCAGTTCAGTTTTAGTTAATAATGCAAAAGTTGTTGCAGGTAAGTTGGATGCAAGTTTTTACATTCTACTTTTGGTAGTAGAAGAAATGAGCCTTGATGACACTGTGGGTCCTCTGACTTGGATTTCATTTAACATGGAATAGGTTTTTACTTTAAATGCATAGTAGATTTGAATGCCTGAGCATTTGGGTTAATTTTTTCCTGAGGCAATAGATCCTTGGCATCTCACCAAGCCTTTTCTACTTGCTTTGCATATGAAACAGCAAGACCATGTGAGTATTATGTGTATGTGTGTGTGTGTATGGATATATGTGAATATATTTCGGTCATAACACACATTTTCTCTGAAGAGGAACTCTTCTGTACTAACTACTCACACATATATATGTGTATGTGTGTATTGAGTAATAACTAATAATAACTAATTAATCCTTTGTCTGCACAGGGACTGAAAAAAAGGTAGAACTCATAGATGCACACTACAAAAGAAATGCTGTATTCTGAAAATAACATGAAAAAACAATCATCTTGCTAATACGTGTGTTGCTCAAGTAAAATATTACCTTAATAAAGGAGCTAAGAATCCACTTGTTTCTATATAGATGTAAATATATCCTAGTTTATTTTTTTAACTCTAGCTTATGATAGAATTACTCATTTAAATTACAGAGGTAATAAAAACTAGTCTTGCACAGCCCAGTGAGTAAAATCACCAAGACAACTGTTAAGATCTGGAATCCAAGTGAGAGTAACACTGTCAGATCAATAATCTATGTTCCCTCAGTTAATGCTTTATCTATGTATCTCTGCTTGTATTTCAAGCTGCCTAAACCATGGCACATGTAGCCTTTTAATAATTCTTCTCACAGGCATGATGCACTAAAATTTCAAAATTTTCTTCTGTTTGATGGATGCAGAACTCATTCCCCACAGTATCGATACCCAACAATTAAAGAAATGGTCTGGAAAAGTTTTGATACCTACAGCATGGTCTTATCTCCAACCCTCCTCTTCACAAAATCTCTTCCTCCCATGAGCCTCATTGCGCTGTGGAGACCCCAGTCCTGCAGGCTCCTTCACATTCCAACGAACGGCACTCTTCCCTGTGGTGCCTAGGGCAATGCAAGTGGATACCAACCTTAAATCTTCTTTTTTCCCAGTCTGCTTTCCTCCTTGTTGGAGCAAATGCTTTCCCATACTGTCATTTTTTTCAGACCACAGCATCTCTTTTCCTTCACACACTTTCTGTCCCAGCCTGCCTCACTGCATCCTCAGACTCTGCAGGTACATCTGGTAAATGCAGGAGGCAAGCTGGCACAAGCCAGCTGAAAGAAAGGTAGCTGGCAGAACCTAACCAATCTGTGGGCTGTTGTTAGAGAAGGCTGTATTAATCTGGCTTATTAAACCCACATAGACAACCCTTCATTCTGGCTCTGAAACCTGCGGGGTAACCTATTTCACACCAATGCAGGGGAGTGCTCAGCACCTGCGCTCAGACATTTAAGAAAGAGCAGTAGTTGCTCGGGGAAGGAGGAAGAGAGGAAGAAAGTAGAAGGGGACATTGCCTGGGACATGGCTGGAGATCCACTCTTGGAAGGAGGTGCTCCAACAATGAAGGAGTTATAGCTTTGAAGGATTTTAGCTATGGACAACCTATGTCAGAGCAGGGACACCCCAGAGGGACTATGGTGTGTGAGTAACTCATGCTGGGGCAGAGGACAGCAAGTGGAGTAGAGGAGGAAGACTAAACAAGGAGTGTTAGAAAGTAACCATTATTCACCAATGTCAATTTCATGCAGTGCCTCGTAGTAGAGTCTGGGACAGTATCAGGTGGTGAAAATGAGGGAAGTTGAAACCAGGATGAGTATGGAAATGATATTTGATTGAAGGTGAACCAAGGAAAGGGGAAGGAAAAGTGACACTTGGTGTTTATTTGTTTATGCTTTTGCTAAATCAGTTATTAGAAGCTTATGTTAACAAGCAATAAAAAAAAATTCATTGAATCATTGAATGGTTTGGGTTGGAAGAGACCTTAAAGAGGATGTAGTTCCAGACCCATTGGCATGGGCAGGGACACCTTTCACTAGATCAAGTTGCTCGAAACTCCATCTAGCATGACCTTGATTACTTACAGGGATGGGACATCCACAACTTCCCTGGGCAACCTGGTCCAGTGCCTCACCATTCTCACAGTAAAGAATTTCTTCCAGATATCTAACTGAAATCTGCCTGCTTTCAGTTTAAAGCCATCCCCCCTTGTCCTATCACTACATGCCCTTGTAAGACTCTCTCCAGCTCTCTTGGAGCTCCCTATAGGTATTCGAAGGTTGCTGTAAGGTCTCCCCAGAGCCTTCTCTTCTCCAGGCAGAACAAGCTCAACCCTCTCAACCTGTCTTCATAGGAGAGGTGCTGAAGCTCCTTGATTATCTTCATTTTTCTCCTCTGGACTTATGCCAGAATGTCCATGTCCTCCTTATGTTAAGGGCCTCAGAGCTGGATGCAGCACTGCAGGTGGGGTCTCACAAGAACAGAGGAGAGGGCAGAATTCCCCATCTTGCCCTGCTGGCCACACTGCTTTGGAGGCAGCCAAGGATACATTTGGCTTTCTGGGCTGCAAGTGCACACTTCCAGCTCATGCTGAGCTTCTCATCCACCAACAAAGACCTTCTCAGAGCTGCTCTCAATTTGGCACTGTTTTGTCTGTGACAGCTTTGGAGTCCCCTTCTTGTATTTATAAGCCACTGTAAACATTTTCTTCCATCTTACCTTTCTACTTCTCCTATGCAAGAATGCTCCTCCCTATTTCAAAATAAGCCCAAGCATTTTTCAAAAAGTGTCAGGTACAATTGTGATCTTAACTAAAGCTACTAAATAGAAATTCCAGCAGTGGCTAAATCACTACTGATTTTGTTAACTGTGTGCATACCACTGATAGACATGTTGAGTTTCACATACTGAGAAAACAAAGGCAAAATCTTCCTCCATGCAAACTGAGGCTTATTTAATGAAAAGCCAGTTACATTTATATGTACATATATATAAGCATCTACAATTCCTATTATGCAACTGGCATGATCGTGTTTATTGGCCATTTTTCAAAAAAATGAGAAGCATTTTTATCAGGTATGGCACTTTAAATATAAGATGGTGTAATGTGAAGTGAATAATTAAATTCAGTACTAAAGAACTTGATATATAACTCTTGACATAACCTGTTATAAGCTTTATGATAGGAAAATGCAATTTCCTGGTGCAAACACTTCTTTTAGGCTTAATCTAATCAGAATGATCATAAACCAATGATTCACAAGTTCTGCGTGTACACCCTTATTATGATATTGTTCTTAGTCACACAGTTTATTGTTTTTTGAGTCACATAGTTCCTTTTACTCCAGAAGCTATTCTAAAGTGGTGGATAGTCTATGGTTTGCCACTATTTCTTCAGAAGGTGCTTCAGTAGCCAAGGGCAGTTTATGTTGTCTGCACAGAAATAAGGGGACTAGACTTCCCTCAAATGGCCACCAGATGACTGAAGGAAAACCTTCTTGTAATGGTTGTCATGACCATTTATAATATTTGCTAGTTTGTCATCCACTTCTACTCTTTCCTTTACAGACTTACCAAAAAAGAGAATAGACCGCAAATTAATTCAATCACAGCAAGCAAAGGATGGAAACAGACCCCACACAATTGCTGTATTTCCTTTCTCTCTTAAGAATGATACTGGCATCTAAACAAAGAAAGTTTGAGGAGGAGAAGGAATCTGGCTTTCATTTTTGGAAAGTGTAACAGTAAGCCAACAATACGTCTATGGAGACAATAACATATCCATCTCCACAATGGCTTTGGCAGTCATCTTTTGGTCTCAATTTCCTATTACAGTTTCAAAATTCAAGGTACAAATTCTGTCTCCACCTTGTTCAATCTCCCTTCCCCTCTCCCCTCCTGAACAGTGAATGAAGTCTCAGCCTTCAGGAATACTATTCCCTAAAAGAAGTTATGTGTCCGTCAGATTGGGTTCTTCTGGCTTCTTTCCCCTCACTGCTCCTAGGAATCGGAATGGTTTTCTGAGCTGTCCTGTCATAATAAAATCCACTTGTTTTCACGTTAGCACAGTGCTAACTCACTTAGATGCCAAGTGGGTTTTTATCCTACCCTTCATGGAATTATATCTGCCTTCCTGACTAGAGTCTGCTGCTGCAATGACATGAGGCAGGGGCTGTAACAGGGCTTACCTTACCTCTCTTTCTGATACTGAATCTCACTTCTTCCTTCAGTTGCAATGCATATCACTTAATGTTTCTCTCTACCAAGTGCCTTTGAAATATGTTGGTTACAGGTTTTTGACTGCATGTGGCAATCCTGCCACATTTACTGAAAGCTGCGTAGGGCATAGCTGCTGGATTCCATGATGGGATCTCAAGACAGCCCAAACTTTCATGGTGGATCTGGGAGTGAGTTTACTGAACATCCCAATAAGACCTTCTACCCATACTGGCATTCACAAACACCATCTAGAACCTGATGACTCCAAAGACAGGTCGTTGGATCTTGTAGATAAATTAGAAAAGAATAAAGCATTTGAATATTCTTCACCCTTCCTAAGGTTGCTTGCTTTGAGCAATGGTGCAATTTTCAATGTCTTCCTCCATATTTTCAGGCCTGAGACAGCCTGGACAACACAAGAAGTTAACATGCTCCCTTTTCCACCTTCCAGCAGCAGCCCCCTCAAGAAACCCCATGGCACTCTTGGGAAATTAGAGCATCTTTCTTTTACATATGCATCTGTATGATCAGATTTTTTTATTTTCAAGATCTGAAAGCATTAATGGGACACTGCCTTTACTCTCGACAGGTGGTAATGGCATTGCATATAGGGAAAGAAAACAAAGGGATCTTGTAATTGAGAGAACAAAGAACATTTAGTTAGAAAGAAAAGACTATTCAGTTGAGGCAGGAGAGATGCAAAAAAGTTTTTAATTATTGGTTAGCAAACTTATTAACAATTATACTACTGGCTATCCAGGCTCACACTATTCTAAGCCGATGGCTAAAATATTATAAAAGCTATGTACACTTTTAATAAACATCTCTGGTTATACCACGACTGGGGACCGTGTTTGTTTCACGCACCTGCAACGGCAGGCATGTGCATATAAACTTCCACTGCGTGGTTTAAGAAATTAGAGCTATCCTTTTTGAATGAAAGTCTGTATTACCCTTCCTTCTAGGCTAAACTATTGGCATTGTCTTTCTTATGCGATTAATTTTCTTGACTGTTGTTCCAGTCTAGGTGTCTTGCAGGAGAGCTTTTAGAACTTTTGGGCTTCCTTCCAAAGTCTTTTTTATTTTGTCAGATGACAAATTAGCACATGGGAACAGAAAATTTACTTGACTTTATCCTGTCACTGTAAGAAATTATGTTTCTGTTTTCTCTGTTTTGTGCCAAGATTCTGCCTTCTATCTGGATATATTTGTCAGCAGCATCCAAAGTTTACAACACAACCCTCCCCTTAGTATGAGCTACAGAATGCATCTGAGTATGGTATCAATGAACATTTCTATCTTGTCTTTTACCAGCCACGTCAGCAAGAACCCTCCCTCCAACTTTAATTGGAAATAAATTAATGATGTAGTGGAGAAATATCTCTGGTTTCTATTATGCAAAGTGGTAGCTTGTTGATAGTTAGGTTTCCAGCTGAAGGATGGTGGAAACAACATGCAAACTCTTAGAGACCATGTTTTCCCACTGAGAAGACATGCATCTAATAAAATGTGTGAAATATAGCAAGGATGAGATATGAAGGTTTGTCTTTGACACCTTTTTGAGGGCTACAACCTTGTGACACAAATAGTGTTCTCTGCAATAAATGTAAATACCACTGAAATTGAAAGATACTGTGCGAATATGCCAGAATAAACCTAATTGTTCTTTGACAGATACTTCCAGACTGTTTCCTCTCTGTTGCACTGTATTTCCAGCACACTTCTCAGAAGCTGAAGTCCCCAACTACCCATCTGTTCAAAAAATTAAAAAAAAATTCTTTGCTAATACATCACTGTTTAGAATTAGAATTTAAGTTTTTGATTCTCCCCTAAAATGGCCCTATGCGGTGTGTCATTTTTTATTTGCCAACATTAGAGAGCCATGTGAAACAATTTATAAAGTGCATTTCATTACCCAAGCACCAAGCTCTTAAAGGTGACAGTATTTCACTTTGCAATACATGCTATGTCAAATAAAACTTTTGCAAGTAAGTAGCTGTCATTCTCTGTCCATGTTTGAAGCCTCCCTTGACTTTTTTTTTCTAATTGCTCCAAGTCAATCCCTCTGACATTTGTGCACATGAGAATATCAAAGCTGAGGCTTTCCAATCCAAAATATTGCTATACAGAGTTTAGTTGTTTGTGGAGCACATTTTAAGATATAGGAAATTAACAATTAACACATGTAGACATAATTGTGTTTTTTACAGTAGGTGGAAAGGGGCAGTGCTCCTTTCCATTAATTCATCTTGACTCAGGCTGTCCCTCCTTTTGCTGGAACTCTTTTTAATAATTGGAATTTCTGTTGGAAGAGGTTACAGGTGGCTGTAGTGCTTGCCAACTTGCAAGTGATTTGCAATTTTCTCCACTATTGGGAATGCCTGGTGCAGGCTATTTCATATATGCATATACTGCCTGGCTTCCATTAGAAATATAATTTATAGAGGACAGAACAATATTTTAATTATGTTACTGATTTCATTGCACTCCACTGGACACATAGGATCCATGTGCACATCCTGGTTTTCATTCAGTTCTTTGCTTTATTGTAAAAGACATTTATTTTGTCTAGATACAACTATCAATCTACACCAGTTCATTAATTTGGCAGTCGCAAATTAAAAATGCTACACAGTATTATTCATTAAGATTTGATAGAAAAAAAAAAAAAGAGGGAAATTAAATATAAGGATAATTCCAGAGGTAAAGAATACTAAAAAAGAAAAAAAGAAAAGAAAAAAAGAAAAAGAGGCTGTTGCATGTCATCAACTGAGACAACTGGTGAATCACACCATAGTACTCACCTGCTAAAGCTGAAATAATGTGCATCCATCTGGAGGGAAGGCTCCCTCCAGTTGCTAGTGAAAAAGCCTATTGATGTTCCTGAAAGGTATTACATTGATGTGACTGCTTACATAGTTTTGCCACAACCAGAAATCATACAGATCTGACACTAAGGTGTCATTGAAATCTATTACCAAATACTACCTAAAGTACCCAAATCAGCTACTGAATTATTGGATTTGATGAAGCAATTAGTCAATAAAATCCAGAGCCAGGACAACAGACACACTGTTCCTCCCAATATTAAAGTCTCTGAAATGGTATGTAACATGAGGATACTTGAAGGAGAAGGCTCTGCTATTGTCTGTCATTAACAAAGCTATAATTGTTAGAGCCCTCAGCACCAAGATTTAATTAAATGAATACAAACAGGCAGTGCCACTATAGGAAGAGACTTAAGGAGCAGCATAGAGGCAGTTTTAAGGAAGGACTTATTTTTCTTGCCTAATTTACTATTTCCAGTTATTGTTTACAAATCTTTCATGTCAGAGCACTGCCGTTAATGAGAGTATTTCTGTTTACTGCTTTTTACAGTTTCCTTGAAAACTGACATGTTATTTATCTTCTCTAGAACTAATAACTATAATAATAATATGCTGGTTGTAAAGAGAGGGCTGCAGTCTAGACAAAGACAGTTTAAAATCAACTTTAGTTCAAAGGACAATAAATAAAGACTAATAGTGTAACTAAGAGAATCAGGCTCCACTGAAAAGTAAAGCATGTCTTTAGACAACCTAAACAAGTACAGCTGAGAACTGTAACACCTAGCACAAACACAGGCAGATTGATTTGTTCAGTTGGTTTGATTTGTTGGGGTTTTTATTTTGGTAAAATCTTATATCTTCCCCATTTCTTCAGGTAACAGTCAAGTTATAATTAAAATCCATCTCTTCCCACTTAAAAAAAAAAGAAAATAAAAATCTTTTGGACTAGAATTAATTACGTTCTATGCCTAACAGGTATTCAGGCACCTCTTGCAGACTGGATACAGCTCCAGCAAAGTTTCCAGATTCAAACTTAATTGCTGATGGCACATACATCATCTGGAACTGAAGATTAGAAATGTACTTTCAGAAATTTCACCTTTCTGTGATGAAGCTAGCTTTGACAGATAAATGTTTCTACCTCTATATAGAGATGCAAACTAGAAGGCAGTGAGGAAAATATAGAACAGCTTGTCATGGGAATACATTGTGTGAAATTTGCTACACTGGTTAACTCAGCTTCAGTGAATCTGTGTGGAATTTTGGCTGCATTGTGTTTGAAAATTGTGTTTGCATTTAGTCATAGTGTATCTATATGATAAGGAAATTACATTTGTTATAATTACTGGTTTAGCACAAGTTCCACATCAGTATTGAAATACAAAAGCTCATAAATTCTCTTCTTCCTTCAAGACACAGTTATTTTGAAAGAACCTTATCTGAAGTGCAGGAAATTCACAGAAAAATTTTACTTTAAAGGTACCTTCATACAAAAAGAAAACACTTGTTACATTTCTGTTAGAGAGATCTACTACAGAAGTACAGCTGATACCAAATACTTCTCCACATATGATTTGTTAGAAATGTTTTTGCATGCACTCTTTGAAAAACAGGAAACATTTGGGCAGCTAAACTGGATTTGGTATGGCTCCAAAGGTGCTTCGGTGCACATCAGTTTCAAAATTGAACAATTATTGTATAGCAGTAAAAACGCCATTTTGATCTGAAGGGAAAAAAACTGAGCGACTAAAGTTTTTTGCCAGTAGAAAATGCAGACTTAGTGCAATAGAAATAATATTCCTCAAGTAAGCTCTTATCCAGTAAAGGGCATCACCAAAATGCTTTATTTGATGGATAGAGGAGTAATTGAGGACACTGTTACTTCACTGTTCAGAGAAACCTGTCTAATTTAATGATTTAGGCATAATCTAACTACTTAAACAGTAACACACAGATACCAATATTTTGATAAACCCTGCTCCAGAAAGCACCATGAATGACTTGCTGCAACCACTGGCAGCGAGGCACCATAACACAGGCTGCTGTTGCTACACTAGCACTCCTATCCCTAGGCCAGGATGGGTAACCAGCCATGCTGAAAACCAAGCTGCCACAATTTTGTGTTAGAAGTATCAAAGTAACTTACACCATGATTACTTTTGCTGCAGTAACACCCCTCACTTGAAGCTAAACAGCCTTCAAAAATACGCCCTTGCTTTGCGCATGGAAACAAAGAGCTCTCCTTTGGCTTTATCAGTTGGTCTAAATATTTGGGATTTCAACAGCATGGGGAGTGGGAAAATGATATTTACACTACCCACCTTTAAGCACTTAATGTACTTCCTTCCCCCTCCTTGTCTCCAGTGTCTGCCAGGTTTACATTTGCTGCAGCTATAGCACCTCTGCCTCCTCTGGGAACAGAACACCAGAAATGGTGTATCGCCTCTAGCTTTGTGATAAGTGGCAAGGAAACAGGATGTAAATTCACATGACAAGTACTCAGTTAATAATTTTTCATAAATGATAGTGCTATTATATTTGATACTAAGCAGGGAAAACATGTGTACAAACAGAGCCATTAATCTACCTCAAGTCATCTGTACAGAAACACCTTAAGGATCAGATTATCATTTAACTTAATTGATTTTTATCCTCCGCATGCTTGTGCAAGATTATGGTGTAAGATGACAACATCAACAGTTCTGGTGAAACAACTGAAGAGAGATATCAGACAATATCACTATGCAAAGAATTTATCTACAGAAAGGTATCAGTGCCACCAAAACTATCACTGAGATAAGGAATGTTAATATCAAACCAGGAGGCCACCTTTGGAATGGGCAGTGTTTGATTAGTAACTATGAAGACACCAGAGTTTACAAATACATTTCTTTCCCTAAATTCTACACACTTGCAACTCCAGTTCTCATAGACCACACGTAGCTGAGGCTTCCTCACTTTGTCCTAAGAACTGTAGGGGCATATGGGAGTTGGTCCTCAGAACAACCTGGGCAGACAGGTAATTTAAACTGAACTGGAATCTGCCTAGTATTTTGCAAACAGAAATGCTTTAATAGTACATACCAGGGAAATGCAAAGGTTTTGCTTCTTTGGGACATTTTAGAATGGATTATGATGATTCTAAAGTCTTATTCTATATTGTATGTCATATATGAAATAATTAATTTCAATTAATTTCTTACTACTTCGATATAAGAGGTGGAAATATGAACAATGACAAAAATGAATCTTTAACTCTTGATCGGTGAAAACATGCCATAAATTCCATGCAGCCCCATATTGTGTTCTATCAGCAGAGTTCATGCCATGGCCTTACAATTTTTCCTTTTCTTACACATGTAGTAAGTTTAATAGACTGATCTTATGACATGTCACTAAAGCTGATTCTCCCCGGTGAGAATGGTCATGAAATTCTCTAGTCAAGAAAGGGAGAAACTGCAGGACAATTAAAACTCCCACTTATTTGGTTACACTGCCTGTTGTCATTCTCAGATTATGCTTCTGTGTATCTGTCCAGAATAGGTGTATTAAAAAGATGCAATTTTAATATTGTCATTCTGGAGAGTTAAAGAGGTACCATCTGAAATTCCTTATTTCACTTGGACAATAGAATTGTTTCTATTACACTCATTTACTTGTTTACATACTATTTATTCTTTATTGTGATAATTTCCACTGCGTATGGTAGTACAGAGCCTTAATTTGTAACACCCTGTGTCGTGTTCAGCCGGGCCTAAAGCACAGCTAAAACTCAAAACACCAGCATAGCTGCAGTATGAAATTTGAAGAATGAACACTAATGAAGAGTTGGTTTAGACTTTCAGAAATCACCATATTCATTTAATTCCAGGCATGGATTATTTGGTCTCTAATGCTGTTGCACCAGCTTTATTAACAAATAAGAGAGATTTATAAAGCAACCTTTTACTTGGACACAAATCTCATGCTATGGTTGTTACTCGAATGGTAGGGACATGGTTTAGAGATGGACTTGGCAGTGCTGGGTTAATGATTCTATGATCTATGACTCTCTTCCTAGCATTTGGACAACTAAATGCCATGTGGAACAAGCTGTGTGTCTCCTGTATAGTCCCTTAAAAATGCTGAGTGCTTAGATGCGTTTCTGTAAGGTTTAGAACCCATGACAGGCTATGAAAAGTAGAATTTACCCAGACATCCTGCCCTCAGATTACTGGGAGGGAACACATTGTTTCCCAGTTTATTTCCCTTCTTCACTACTGACATAGTTTGTGTAGAAATTATTGCATTAGTATACTTCAGGATCAAAGGTCCTGGATTTATATAAAACACATATTAGAATATAAATATTTCTTCATGCTTGTTGATCCCTCTTTTCTGGAGAGAAATTAATGTAATCTTTTGTACACCAATGACATGTTCCTTTGGGAATACAGTAAAATATACAAGAAGTTCACCATTAATAGATTTTATGATTAATATATTGTATCAGGTGAAGCAACAAGCACTTGATTGTCAAACCTTGTACGAATTTGGTTCCCCTTAACAGAAACTTTTCTTGAAATTTACCAGTTTATTAAGCTTGTGCTACAGAAAATAGAAAACATGCTTAATAGATGAAGGGTCAGTACTTGAATGAGAATTTACCAGAAAAATAAAATTATAACTTTAAATATTATAATATAGATATAATATAGATCATAGAAACAAAGTGAAGGGTAGATTCTCTTTTCTTTGGTGCTAGTTCCATGTTAGTGATCATTCACAAAGTAATCACATAAAAACATAAAAATACACAGCTCTCCCTTTAGAAGTTCAGATACTGTACAAAGGCAGGAAAGTCAAAGCTCTGTCTGATCCTCTTCTCTGCATGCCTCCTAGTTTTGCCAAGGAAGCAGTACAGAATAACTGTTGACTCCAAATCGGCAAGAGTAGGAAGTCTAATTAGTCTGCAAAGGGATGGCCATTCCTTTGTAGTTTAATTGACACTGGATAAACTTCAACACATTTGTACACTCCCATTTTTAAAAAGGGGAGCTTTGTAAAACTCTGGCATGCCTACAACCTGTTTCTTTCGCAATGCATCATATTGTGGCCAGAAGTGCTGCTATTGTATATCCATCAGAGCAGCTTCCAAGAGTAAATTTATACATACTTAAATCTTATTTTGTTTTCAAAATAGCACTCCAGTTTGAAAGAAATTAGTCCAAACTAAAGACGAAAACAAACAAACCAAAACTCCCAAAACAAAAAACCAGCACACGTGTTGAACAGACAAATCCTCTATTTAGAAAGCAGGCAGCAGTTACATAGGGTAGTAGGACACAGAGTTATGCAAAGCTCAGGGATGCTGCTTGACACAATGACCTACTTTCAACTCCCTCCTTGGTTAATGGGGTTTGTAACCTCAGGCTTTGTTATCCAAGAATCTTCTAAAAGAAAGCAAAACCCAATCAAAATGGAATCTGCACTGCAAAATACCAATTTGTGCCCCTTCCCCCCTAAACTAGTCTTGGTTCACTGGGTTGTCATTTTGGCAAATCTAGTCAAGTGTCACATCCCAAACTGTAATTAGAGAAAATAAACAATGATGTATCCTGTTGAGAGATAATATTCTCAAAATTATAGTAGAAGGAACAACTGAAAAAACAGTATTGGCCAACGTGGAATAAATTCATATACAGTGATGCAATTTTCTCCTTGCAGTTTATGAATTGCCTGTTTTGTAAAAGATGCTCAAGAAAAATACAGTAAAGAGAAAAAAAAATCACCTTTGGCTATTCTGCTGACTTTTAATCACTCCAGCAAGAGCTAGGCTGCTTTGGATAAGAATGCCAACCTGAAACAAAAAGTGAGAAGTTGTGGAAAACTGTATCCAATGGGGAAAAAAAAAAAAAAGAAATTCTGGAGCATGCTAACGTCATGGCACAAGCAGAACACTGCACTCTCCACAAGTGCCCAAACGGGGGTATGTCAGCCACTATCAATTACAACTTCCATTCCCAAGCAAATCTCAGAACTGGCAAATACAGGTACAGGTAAAAATGTGACAGAGAAAAACATTTTTAATATACACATAGTTCTTTTTATATCATGTGCTCCACAGATACCAGACCCTGGTATTGTAAAGGAAATGGACAAAAATCCTGACAATTATTGATGATATTTGGTCTTTATAGACTTTGAACCTGTCTTAAAAGAATTTGGGAGCACAGTTTTGTAGCTAAAATCTTCACAACAAATTAAGTCTTGAAACTCTGAACTGATATTTAAGAATATGTTTTTGTTTTAATCATCTTTGCTTCCACTTAGCAAATCTGGATATAAGTTCTCCAGCATCCTCAAATTATTTCTGCCATATCCTTCTCCTCTCTTGTCTTTTCTATGCTCCGCAATCACCTGTCACCAGAGAATATCTGTCCCTTCTCCATGAACCCACCGTTCCTGTAGCAGTTACATGGGTTCATGGAAATCACGCTTGCAGCAATTCATAAGACAGCACACATTAGTATGAGTGTGCTCCATCTCAAGAGAATAAAGCGAGTCATTCACCAGCCAACTCACACAATTGTTACAACACAATGTTGGTAGAAAACCCCCTACTGACAAGTCTAAAGTACCTGCCATTCCTGTTGCCACATTGTAGAGGTTGCTTTCAAATTGTTTATGTTACTTGTTCATGACGCATGGCAACCAGCATGCTGGCTGCATGCATGGAACCGTAAGTGAAAGCAGTCAGACAGTGGTAAACAGAATAGAAAGAAAAACTTTTATTCCACATAAATACTCATATTGCATAATCTTCTCTGCAGAGAGTTCCACACACTTACTGAAAGACCTGATTTTGTCCTCATGGAAGTGCTAATTTCATCATTTAAGTCAAAGACACCTATGGCTCTAGATTTCTCCTCCTATACGCAGAAAATTTGACACCTAGATGCTAAATTGGGTATGACAGAATCAGACATTACTAATACAGAGACCAATGTTCATACACTGAACTTTATTAGTTTTCTTTTCATGTAGAATTGAATCAAAGAATTTTCTTCTCTCCCTGCCTATTTTGATGACCCTAATCAAAATTTGTGGTGCGAGGGAAGGGAATCACTGAAGAAATATTTATTTGCATTTAATAGCTGAATGCTTGCAACAAATTCTGGTGTGATCATGAAGAATGCTGGCTTGTTAGTGAATGCCGTAACACAGGTTATGAGTCTGCATTTGGTGGCAAGCGTAGCATTTAAAGAAATGCCAGATAGAAATGGATGCATGATGTTTGAATGTTTATGAGGCAAGTAAATTTGCATCAACACTTCCTCAATTTTTTACTTTGCCTCTATCTTAAAATACAATTTAAAGTACAATAGTAATTAGTTGAGCACATTAACTTAGTAAAAACTGAATTAAAAAGGTCTGTGCAAATCTCTCATTCTGGACAATCAAATGAATCAATGGAGTAATCCACTAAGAAAAATATTTGAAGAATGAGTGAATCGTGTTGGGATAGTTTCCCTTCCCACTCCCAGCCCCTCTTCTGTTTTACTACTGTGAGACTTCAAATACATAAAATCTTGGTTTCAGTTATATTTTGCCAGAGAGAAATATTAATTATATTAAAAACTCTAATTTCTTTTACACTTACAAGTATGAAGCAAATATTCCCACAAAATAAAACCAGAAGTTTACATTATTGAAATAAGCATACATGTCTCCCCAAACACTCACAACAATAAAGATGTAAATTTTCAACATTTGTTTAATTTTAGAATCTGGGTTAATTTTTCCTTTCTTCTGTCCACTTCTGTGTGGAAATTTTTGTGTGAGATGTGCTTTCCAAATAAGTCGTTTTACTGGGCACTGCCCAGAGCACAGCTGGAAAAAAAGATGACTATGAATAGTTCCCCTAAATTTTCTATCATTTTATATTTTGCATGTACATTAACTTTGTAATTTAAATTGCATCTTCAGGAACAGTATCTGCTATGGTAATTTTAGTAATGACATATGATGAGCCTCTGATTCTGTTAGCAAGTCTAACAAGGAAATGGGAGTCTCATGGGAGGAGTTCTAGCAGACAAAGTAAAAAATGTTTCATAATTTCAAACATGTCTGAGGTTACCAGGTGTCAAACACTGGAGATAAATGGCATCTAAAATGACATTAGGTCAAAGACACAAAACACAGAAAATAAACAATTTGAATTGCACTCCACAAAAAAAAATCAGATTTAATATTTTTTACAGTGGAGAGAGGTCCCCTAGTGACAAAAGGTATCAAGTAGCTATCTTTATCAAAATGACCACTTCACTATACAGATGCTAAACATTTCTCACTGCATGATAAATTTTCTTCAGGAATCAAGATACACACAGAGCAGACATTAATGCACATGCTCTGGTATTCTCCTGGGAAGCCCAAGGAGTTGCATGAGCATTGCTTTGTGCCAAATCCCAAAGGAAATTATTTAGCAAGTCTTCAAATGTTACCAAATGCTTGACAGGTCCTACTATAAACAAAGCCACTCAATTCAGCAGTAGATATAGTGGCTACTGTGTTTGGTCACATGAACAAAACAAGCCTCTTCTGCACTCTTTCGTACTTTTTGTCAAAGTTCCTAGTTTTCTGAGTATTTTGAACCTAGCCACCCAGTGAGTCCCAGTCAGCACAACCTTTGTTTTGGAGTGATGATGAAGGAACCTACCAAGACACAGACTGACAAAACATACTATCCTTGCAAAGTACTTCTGCCACTTGCTTGCCAAAATCTTGAGAAACTTCTTTAAGTCTTAATAGACAAAGAGTTTCAGAAAAATGTCTGAAAAAAAAGGCAGTATAGAGATTATGAGATTAGAATCTCCACTCTGGAGAACTATGAGCATACCACACCTGGATTCATTAATGCCATTGCCATTGTTCTTGCTATATTTTACTCAACAGCAAGCAAAGCTTTCTGAACACAGCAAACACTTACATACGTGAGCACTCTTACTGCCTCAATAAGACCATTCACATGGATGGAGTTACCCAGGCAAGTTAAGTGTAGGATAAAGGCCAGATGTGTGTGGTTTCTGTTATCAAAAGCTGTTGAGCTGAAGTGCAGCAATTTTGAGTACCTGCATGCCTGTTTTACAAACACAGATTTAGTATTGACACTGAATGAAGTATTTTTCCCAAGACTGTGCCTGATACACTTGATTAACTACAGCATAAAAGAAATACTGCTGTTTTTTACAAAAGCTTACAGAGATTTCAGTATGGGCTCGTTCCTGCGAAGCTGAATTCACACCAAGAGATACGGAGTCTATCCTGAGCAGTGCCATATCTTGACAATATGCTATACATCTCAATCTTTGAAAAGCTTTTCATTTTGCAAACTGAAAAGGTGTTTGCATTGAGAAGCATGCAGACTGTGGATATTCTTTCACAGTCACAAGCAAGCATACATTAGGTATTGAATTAATACGACCTACAAATACCTCTTCATTCTACCCCACACTCACTATTATTCACAAAAATGCTTACAATGTACTGTAACAACATTAGGCCTAATAAAGAAAATTATGTGGAAAACATTTTCCCACTGGAAAACACTGTAAGACATCAGGTCATCACAATGTCTCAAGTCCTGCAATACCTTTTTTAATAGTAACATTTCCAGGTATTTTGGGAGATGGACCATTAGAGTTGAGCGGAAGCCAGAAGAACTTTCCCAAAAGCCCACTGACTTGACAAATTGAAATTTTAACTCTAGAATCACTTGAGTCTTGCAATCCAATCCACAAATTTATCAAGATGTCTTAAAATAAATGCTTTATCATTAATACCTTAAGAAAGCCATTCTGTAACTATGGATAATCTTTTTTCAATAAATAAGATTTCATCCTCTCAGTAGCCTTTCCTTGCATCTCGTACTGGTAAATAACTTTCAACAATGACCAGAATCAAATCCAGTACTGTAAGTGACAGTGTACTTTTTATACTGATACAATCTCATCCAATGCATCTTAAATTCACATTATGATCAGCATTGCTTCAACTTCCAGTATCCTAATTTTTAATAAGAAAACACTGTCTTGTTAGAATCCAAGTGAATTACATTGTATTTTGTGTTTTCAGTTTCACTCCATTCTAATCCTTCAGTTAAAATCACAGAATTTTCCCCAGTTCTCTGCAGGTCTTGCAGTACTTTCCAACTTCATCTCATCCACAAATTAGATCTGACTTAGATGGTGACCTCAACCTAAGTCACTGATACATGAATCAGGATGTGTCCCTAGACTGATCTCTCTTCATTTCCATTCTGAAAATAATTTAGAATTTACTGCAATCTCTTTTTCCACCAGCTTTAATCCGTTTTTCAATTCTCATGTTAATTTATTTCCATCTAAGTATTTTTAGAGCCTTATGTCAAGCATTACTTCATTTTAAGTAAATTAAATTAATTACATTCATTTCTAAAAACTCAGTGTCCCAAACCACTTGGGGTGAGGGGAAGAATGAAAGGGCAAGGAGGAAACATACTATATGCTATCATACCCATGTTTGAACCTCCAAGGCTTTTGTTCACAATCTGAAGTAATCTTTGTTCATAATCTAAGTAACTCTTATGGTTAAAATAGCAGGCCTAAAGCTGCACAGGTTTGTTTTTTTTAAATACAATTGCTTCCTTGCATTAAAGGTTCTTATTACTGCATTTATACTTATTTCAGTATTGTAGAATGGAGGTTATTTTAGACCTCTGATAAATCCAACATTTTAAGATTTGCATTAGGTGCTACTATTCTATATAAATTCCTGCCTGTCATTTACAACTACAATGTTTCGGTATCTCAAATCTTCTAATTTCTGCCCATTGTTCCCTAAATTATCCTATCAAGTTTTTTTCCATCGCTTCTTGTAGTGGGTTGACCTTGGCAGGTCAACAGGTGCCCACCAAGCCACTCTATCACTTCCCTTCCCAGCAGGACATGGGAGAGAAAACAAGATGGAAAACACCAAGATGGAAAACTTTGAGATATGGCAAAAAAAAAGATTAATACCTTCTCTGCCTCTCCTAAAAATTCAATTTATTGTAGGAACTTGTTATAATGATCAGCCCTTCTCCTGTCATTACTTGTCAGAATTACAAAAATCCTGACAATATTAATAAGTGTAATATCTAAATAAGCCCATTTTACAGATGGGCTAATTGAGGCAAAGAAAAGTTTACAATTGCATCAACTGCTTGGTTAGCTGGAGTCTCCAAACTTCCAGAGATTAGTTTGTTGGACTCTGACTTGGAAAATGGCTCTGAGTAATTTCCATATATCCTTTAGATGTTGTATTCATACAGCTGCTAAGGAGCCTCTGAAGCTCAGAAGGGAAGTACAATCACTACCTCTTTCTTTATAGCACATAGCAGCTAAAACCCAGACTACATAATCTTCACAAATTACCTGAGAATGCCTAAACGTGTGGGCTGTCACTCATACTTAGCATTGTATTAAACTACAGCAACCTTCCCCCAAGCTATGGGAACACCACAGATTGAACACAGACATTGAAAATGGGGAGGCAAATCAAAACAGGAAGGAAAGCACAATATCAGCAGATAGCATTTTAAGGCAACAGATCTCCGTAGTTCTCCGCAGATACCATGCAGTAACTTATGCAATCTCCCATGTTCTTCAAAAGGGCACATCAAGTCAATTTTAATTACCTAATAAATATGACATATTTAATGAGCATGGATTCATAGGATGGGAGGATCTACTCCCCTCCGTTTTCAGAATGCTGTCAACTTCTATTTGTTTTTGGCTTCCCTTTTATAGCTGGACTTAAGATTCTACTATCATTTTGTCAACTAGGTTAACTTTCTCCTGTGTTGTAACTCACATTTGTTTCAGTCTGCATTAAAAAAAAGATGGTGTTTTTCCCCTGTCATTCTAGTGCTCCTTTCCACCTCTCCTATCCTCCTGTAATCTTCTGCCTTGAGGTCCAGCATTTTTTCTCATCACTTTCAAGGTTCTAAAGAAATCTGACAACTCTAACCCCATTCCAGTCATTGTCCTGCTCCCATTCCATGTAGAGTTTTAAGTATTTCTTCTGTTTTCTTCTCCAATCACTTCTGTGCCCCCTCTCATTCTGTGGAGAATACAATTCTTCTCCCTTGGCTTATGTCTTCTCTCTTTCAAGTTTGTTTTCAATGCTCTTAATTCTAAGTTTCCTATTCTGAGATCATTTAGGGCATTACAACAGTGTCTATAATCAGACTGTTCCAATACTCTTGTAAGCCAAAGAGAGCTCTGCTGGCAGCACTAATATTCTTTTCTTGCTGAATATCTAATGGAAATTCATGTTTTCTCCAGTTCTCTTGTTACTACAGCTGTGCATTGAAAGGTGATGATGCAGTAAGAAAAAAGTATTGCTCCTTTTCCCAAAAAACTTGGTTAAAATTCCAACATTTAAAAATAGGTACTCTAAAGTGACCATGAAGAACAGCTGCTGTCAGTATCAGGATGCACTGGTGGTTTAGAAACTTGGCATTAAAGTCGAGGTTTTCCTAGTCCAGATATCCTGGCTCAGGCTCTAATTCCATAAACCTCACGACAATGGATATTGTAAAAGTACGCAAGAATTACACTTTATAAGCATGGGCACTTTCCAATCTCAATCAAAATATTACTGCAAAGACTTTGCAATAACAGAAACTACATTTGATCTTTTGTAAATTTAACTTCCTCTGAATTTGTGTTCTCATTCTTTTTGTACTGGGCTCCTATTTTACTGTTGACATGAAAAAGAAGAAAACCAAAGATCATTCATTTGGAATACCACACAATTAAGTGCTAACTTTTGGCCCTAAGCTAGTACATTTAAAACCTCACATTAAGAACAAAATTTGTCAGCAGTATCTATATATTTATATCTGACATCTTCCCAAAACTTGTAAACAGGGTAATAATTGTTTTTTAAAGGCATTCCTATATCCTTGGATTTATATGCATTATGTTACACAAGCACAGATGTGTCTGTACACAAACCACCTCCACCCCCCAGGTCTGCTTCAGGCAGGAAGTTCTCTGTTGTTAGTTTCTCGTAGTTATTATATAGTCTCAAATACTACTGTTAAAATCACATTCTGGCATGTGATCATACATAAGTCTGTGCTTTTGAAACTTCACTTACAAAGGACATCATTAACAATTCCACCTGAAATTACTTCAACAATGTGAGAACACTGCCCCCAGTATTAGTAAATCCAACTAATTTGAAAAAATCTCCACTGTTTCATAAAGGACGACCTCCTCTGCAATACACTTTTTAAAGACTTCTGTAGGAATTCTGAAGTATAATATGGAAATCTCCCTGGAGAGAAATGAGAATGCAAAGAACTGCAAAAACATAAGCCTTTTAAGCGCAAACATTGAACAGATTTACTAAAATTCTAGGTTACATAAGTAGCAAAACTGAACATGGAATACCTGATAAAAATCTGACAGATGCCTCTTTCTCCTTTCTTAAGCAAGACTTAGAAGAAAGAGAACTCACAACCCAAAGGAAATGGCCAGCAAGTATGTGGCAGTCAGACTGAAAAGGAGAGATGTTAACTGCAGCATGGAACAAAATCAGCACTCTCCTTTATTTAATACTGTACTTGTTTGTGTGGGGAAGCAGTTGAAAGAAGCTATGTGTTGATACTTTGTCACTCAGAGTGACTGTAAAATGAATCAGTCAACACTTAAAAGCTCACACAATATTTAACAATGGGGCCATAAATTTCAGTGCTTGCCACAAATTCCAATTTGGAATAATTACAGCCTATGTACCTACCTTCTCCTGACATTTTCAAATATGTACACTTTTTGAACTGTTCTACAACACTGGTTTTGGGCTATCTGCTGTATTTAAAGCTGTCCCAGAGGCTATACTTAATGGAATGGAAATGCTTTGCTATAATTTACTTTAGGCATCAGTTTAGATGATAAATGTTCAGTCTGTTACATCAAAAATTAGCAGCTTAAAGATGGGGTTTAAAACATGATTTTATGAGCTGTTACAAAACTACTCAATTAAAAAATAAATGATCACAGCAAAATAATTTTATGCAAAATAGAACTCAATAGGCTATGTCAGGTATTGTCGTCTGAAGGTTGGTATTAGGATATGTTCCATTTTACATGAAATTTTATATAGTAAATCTCCTAACAGTAATTTATTTTCAGAAAGAATGTCCTGCTAGCTTCTCTAAGAAATTCTTAAACTTTTTTATTAGCATTTTCATCTCCATTCCCCTCAGGAATACTTACTTTAATTTCTTTCTAGGCAGAAGAAAGTTAACAGATGTGTAAATCATCAGTCAAGAAAATTGCTTATGACTTTTGCATTACTTATTGCTTTTTTACTGATGATTCCCCAGTTTCCTAGAGGAACCAAGAAGTTCAGTATAATCATGGCCAACAGAAAATATTTTATACACCTTAAGAAATACTTAAATTTTCATTTTCAAGCATAGTTATGTACTTCCATTTCAGATCATTCAATCACAAAAAACTCCAACAACTTTAATTTAAAAGCCTCAAATCAATACAGCATTATATCATAGCTTACTTATTTTTGCATGTAATACAAAAGCCCCAGAGTTCTTTTCGTTATTTTATAAATAGAAATATGAAAACTGAATTTCTTCCTACAAGTTCTGGGGACTGAAGCTGGTTTTAGAAAATAGTACTATGATCCTGAAATGAAAGCAACTTCTGACTATTTTATAGCAATGCTGCATGTATTTTATAGCAAGGCTACAGTGTAGCATTGCATATGTAGAAGAATTTGCAGTAATTCAGTTTGATACTGAAGTGAGAAATCTATCTTGCATGAAACACTGTACAAAATACAGACTTACTGCTCAGGTCTGTACAGCATTACTGTCAAAAAAGTTTCAGATGGTTTTATTCTAAACTTCCCCAAACAATTAAAATCTAACCCAAGTCACTGTCCAGATGAGCAAGCTATACCATATCAGAAAGCAACACAAAAAATATCACATTTTATCTATTAAATCTCAGCATAAGCATACATTTGCAAGTTTGATATTACCCATTTCAAATCTACTGTCAAAGACACTACACTCTTAAAAGGATACAACCAGCTAAACTTTAATGCATGCTTATGTTTGATTTTCTTTTCCTCATCTTTTTCCTTTGAATATAAGACTTATTTTAGTCACTCCAAAGCAGTGCATCCACAAAAAACATGGATTTGATCCAGCAGCTTGGAAAGACAAAGAGATCAGATAAGATGTCATTAAAATTATTATATAAATCAGACATGCCTTATGGTGTACTCAATTATTATGTCATGCCAGTTAAAAGACTGCATATTCTTTCTTTTAAACAGCATGGGGGGATTTTTAACAATCAAGAGCTCTATAATTGCAATAGTAGACCTCATAAAGACTCAAAATTCAGTTTCCAAGATATTTTAATTAAATCCCAAGTCCAAAAAGTCTTCACAACAAAGCAGACAGGAAAAATATTAGTTGGAAATACAAAGCTCTATGACACTAATACCAGAGACAAACCTATAGTGCTTTAATAGCTGAAGAACAAGCTTTTTTCCAGCCTCTTAAAAAGATGGAACAGTTTTGACATTACTCTTCCTGAAAGTTCATGTTATTTAGAATCTCTGCCTCCAGTTTCAGGATCCTTGTTGATAAATATTAGTATTTTCTCTTAATTACCCATACATATACAAAACTGTAAGTGTTTACACAGAAGGAGCAAGAACCAATAATCAAGAATACATGTAGTAGTCCATACAGCCGTGGGGGATTAGATTGGAACACCATCAAAATGACTCCCTCTGAAGTATCAAGAGATGTTTTTTCCAGCACATTTTCAAATGAAATACAAAGGTCCTCAAGACTCCCTCAACTTAGACTCATGTCTCAGATAACACAAATACTGAAATAATTTAAGTATAGAAAGTCCTTCCCAGTGTGGACCTGTCAGCCTTCTCACATGCTCTCATTTCAGGAGGAAAGCACTAATCTTAGTTATCCTTTTAAAGCTATTATACCTATTAAATAATTGTTTGCAATAATAAAACAAGAGTAAGAATTTTAACACAACATCCTAATTCTCAAGTTTTTTACAGTCAGCATTTTCCAATTCTGATAATCCAAATGTTGCAAGATGAATTCTAACTCTTGAGTGGTGTTCACAGTACTTTCTTCAATATTTTGCATACATAAGCCACTGCATTCATGTTTCAAGCTCCACTGTCTGTAAAATGAAAACAGAGATTCCTACTGTACCATTAATTGCTAATCTGACACTGAAACAGTGGTTTCATTGTCATGAATGATGGGATTGAGAATTTCTGTGTAACTCCACTTCCCTAACAGGTACAGTAATAAACTGTTAGTTCTTTCGGCGAAAGACATGAATCTGTTGGATTAAAGCTTCATTCTCTGCCTGTAATCAGTAACTTGAGGGCCTTTTGTAGATTCTGCACAGCAGTGCTCACATCTTCATACTGCAAAGCACTGCCAGCATATTTGCAATATTTTTGAGCTCTGGCAAAGTCCTCTGGAGTCAAGCGGACTTCTCCTGCAAAAATATAAGTATTACAAAGTTACTACAAAGGAAATCTGACTTAAGCTTCCTTTCTTACCATTTTTATGTTTTACTTCTATTTGTGGTAATATTATGAAAACCAGGCTAATAGTTGTGGTAGTATTACAAAAACCAAGTACAGTATTTCTTCTGTTCTGTTCTCTTTCCATTCATATAAAGCTTAACTTCTTTGTTATTGAAAAATGTGAGGACCTTTCTAAACACTGCTATTTGCATGACCCAGGGCCTTTCAAAAGTAAGCCAATACCTTTGAGAAAGATTTGCTCTTCATCTAAGATAGCAATGGAGAGCTTTTACATGACATTAAGTTAGCTGTAATCATATTACAACCTGCAAGAAACAAGGACAGTGCTTTTTGTGTTCACAGCATAATTACTCTGCTCTCTTCAGGAATAATACATAGTTAGAAACTGTTCCTTATTGACTGGAATAACTTTTCAGAATGTAGAAACATTTCTCACTGGTGTGTTTTCATTTTCATCAACACATTTTATGTTTCCATTTTTCCAAATAAATTTTATGTTTCCAATTTTATGTCAGATGACTGAAAACAAGATTGATGCCATTAAATGTGCCCATTTTTGTAACACTGGAGAGCACTAGCAAAAAATATTCCCATATTACAGAATAAACCAACTTTTATTTATTAATCAGAGTATTTTCTTGATGTAAGTTAAAACTTTAGGAATAGTGCTCAAACACACGCATTCAGTCTTGGAGAAGGCATAGTAGGGACTTATGCCCTAACTGGCAGAAGATTTTATATGTGAATAGTATCACTGATGTGGGTGTAAAATAAAGCACAGCTGTGTTACTGTACCTCCTTCCACCCACAAATTCACGGGGAGTTTTAAGGCTAATCCTATGCCACTCCAATAATCTATGCACAAATTATAAAATCCTTCCTCAGATACTTTCAAAACAACTTAACTTGTAAATGACAGATTTTTATGGGCAGAGATAAATAATTATATAAACCACTAATGATTATGTATATATAATTTCCCACACAGCATCTTATAAGCAATGAATAGATTTTACAGATTAAGAGAAAATGTGTTTTTAAATACAGCATACATTTTACATAAAATTTAGTTAAAGACTAAGCTCTCTAAGTACATTTTACTTTTAAGCAACTACATGAATATTCTTAACACCATATTTTACGGCACAATTGCAGTTAGTTGGATCCTTTCCTTCAAAATAGAACTGTTGTTAGCAATACTGTGAGAATGTTTACTAAAGAATTTCAGTTCTTATCAAAAAATGTCTATTATATTTGCTTTTCCTTCCCCTAATCTTATTATTCAAGAACAGCTTTTGAACAAATAAAAAAAAAAACAACCTGGGAATATTAAAAACTAGACTGCTCTGCTGGTTTTCAAAATAACCCTATCCATTTAAAAAGCAGAAAGGTAAGCACTCTGAAGATTAATTTTATCAATTTTTACAATATACTCTAGAACTCTACTTATTTTCCTTTCAATAAATAAATATAACCATTGAGAGACATAAAAACTTAGTGGGCTCATTATCATGGCAATGCATATTAATTTAGTGCTTAATAAGTGAAGCCACATTAAATCTCTTAAAATATATACACATGTGAGTAAATACATGTGAGGGAGTGCATAAACACAGGCACACACCTCAGTTATTTTGTAACCTAAATAAAGTCTCAGACTAAAAGCAGCTGAGGTCAATCTGCGACCACATTACTGAACATCTTTAAGAAATTAAAAAGACCAAGTTCCCCTCAAAGTAGCTTTATGCTATGATGCCAAAAGAAACTACAAAATCATTCTTTAAAAACTGGCCAAGGCATCAGTCCAGTATTCAACTAATTTATTGGAAGCAAGCCTAAATTCACCCGTCTAATCTTATTTTTACAGTATGAGCTCTATTAATGTTTTGCTGGCATAAAGCCTTATTTATTATGAAATCTACCTCAGATGTTATTATGACATAACTTGAGGGAAAAAAATTAATAATTTTAAATTTATAAACCAAAGTTTATACAGTAAGAGGGTTGATCTTTTGATGTGCTCAGTAGCCTGAGCTCCTATTGAAGTCAACGCCTCACAATGGAAAAGCAAAATAGAAACAAACCAGCTCTGTGTTCTTAAGTTTTCAAAATAATGTAAAACTTAACTGTAATGACTGTATTTACATCAAAGGTATAAACACAAAAGTTAGTAACTGACTTCAATTTACATATTCTAAGGGTTAAGCAGTTTTGGAGGAAAGGACCTGGGGGTCCAGGGGGACGCTGATTTGCCCATGAGCGAACAATCTCCCCTTGTGGTGAAGAGAGACAATGGCATCCTGTGCTGCAGCAGGAAGAGCACTGCCAGCAGCTCAACCGAAGTGATCCTGTCCCTTTCAGCCCTAGTGAGGCCGTATCTGGAGTGCCGTGTCCAGTTCTGGGCTCCTCAGCAAAAGAGAGATGGACTGACATGCTGGAGACAGCCCAGCAAAGGGCCACAAAGATGACTAAGGGAATGGAGCACCTCTCATAAGAGAAGTGGCCAAGAAAGTTGGGACTGTTCAGCCTAGAGAAGAGAAGGCTCAGGAGGATCTTATTAATGTATATAAACACCTGAAGGGAGAGTATTTAAAGGACAGATGGGTTTTTTCAGTGATGTCCAGTGACAAGACCAGAGGCAGAAACACAGGAGGGTCCTGCCTGAACATCAGGAAACAGTTTTTACTCAGAGGGTGACCAAGCTCTGGGACAGGTTGCCCAGAGAGGTTGTGGTGTCTGTCCCTGGAGATTCAAAAACTTTTGAATTAGCAGTGACATTTTTTATCAAACTTCTTCAGTGCAGCAAATTAAACCACAGGGAGAGTGCACGGGCAGGGGGAGACACAAAGGACAAGGTCCTGAGTGACTGGTTTTACATGACCCTTCCTTGAGCAGAGGGGTTGGACCAGACCACATCCTGAAGTCCCTTCCAGCCTCAGGTATCCAGTGATTTTTGGCTCTAAAAAAGCCCAACAACACTGAGATAGGAAAGGTATACTGTATTTATTCTGAAACAAACTGCTTCTGTGTTATTCTGGAATTACTAGGACTGTAGTTATATTACTGAAACATGACAGGAATATGGAATCCACAACAACAAGCATGATTCTTTTAGTTTAAGAGGAACACAAAGTGAAAACGGTTTGATGAGAGATGCTGAAATAATTTTGGGGAAAAAAAGCAGTTTCAGAATGAAAGTAATGTGCATTTTACATAATACATCTGCTTCTCCCTGGAATCCTTTTCTACCCATCAGATTTTTTTCCTTTTTATGATGCCCAAATATGGGGCAATTGATTTAAGAACATTTCAATTACACAAATTGGTGCATAAAAACAGTGATGGCAAAGGTAACAAATGGTTTTTGAAACAAGATATTCTTTTTTCCCGTTAAATCACTTGAAATATAATAAAGGATTTCTTTTTAAGATCATGAAAACACATTCAATGTCAAATTATTTCTACTTTGTGTGTAGAATATCAAACATTATACTATACATACAACTACAATGGACAAATGCTTTCTTTATACTATGCCACCTGTGGAAGGGACCATATGGCAATGTAAGAAGATCTTATAAAAACCATGTAGCACAACTATGAATGCCTTTAGTGTTAGCAAAATCCAGGGGTAATAAATTTTTTAAGAAAACTACACCAGAGAAGTGCAGACACACGTACATGAAGTTGCTGTGTAATTCTACATTCTGTTGTCAGACACATTAACCCATGCTTAAATGCAAAAGCTTTGACACTTTCAAAAGTCAATATTAAACTCTGAAACTTGCTCCCACAGGACAGGACAACTATGGAAAAAATCATGCTGACTAAAAATCAAAGAACACTATTCCTTTAACTTAATCTTCCTTTGATAAAATATTTGACTCCTCTCCACCAAAAGTTTTTCTCCCATGACAGTATTAATCAAATGGCTTCTCCCATGTTATGAGAAGCAAAGAAAATATATAATTTATTTTTAAAATATATATTTGATCTTACTACAAGAAAGAGTCTTGCAGGAGTATGTGGAATATCCTGTTTGGCTTTGCCTATACTACCACATTCAACACTGCCAAGGAAGGCATCTCAGCACTCAAACTTGACAGTCTGCAGTGTCAAACTGCTGGAACAGACTCCAGTATGGTTTTGGCCCATGCGAGCTAGCACTTTCCCAAACAATTCCTGGGCATGACTTGTGGTCAGAGCAAGTTACAGACCATTCAATATGAGCAGTCTTCATGAGCTACCTTGTTTAGGTTTAAAAGTTTAATGGTATGGATGTGAGAGGTTCTGTGCCAGCTGTTCTCCATGCCAAATATTTGCAGGCATGTATAATTTGTTAGTATAGACACAGACATCGTGTCTAAATCATGGAACAAATGTACCTTGCACTGTGCTAGCTCTGTGGATCTACTGGATGGAGGGCAACACTGATCCATCCCTCCTTCCTGTCCAAAGGAAATTTCAGTTGCACAGGAATGGTATGTACCTCAATACGAAGCAAGGATCTAGCCCAGATATGTATATTGCAGCTCAGGAGCTGGGGAAAGCTCTTGGGTCCCACAGTTTTGTACATACATTAAGAAATACAGGCATTTCTCAATCTACTTATGGGTAAGAGAACAAGACCACTGTTGGCATAGAAAGGACTCCTCAGCAGCATGAGGAGAAGAACGCACAACAAGACAGTGACAGACAAGGACAAACACTTTCCATTGCTCTCAAGCTTCTTAATTCCACACACGCAAACAAAACTGTCACTGTACCTCTGCTGACACATCCCCTGTGCCCTCTCAGGCTCCGGCATAACCGGCATTGTGTTTTCTAAGCTTTCAAACCAAGAACCTGTATGAACTCTATCACCTCTCTGGGTGCACTTTTGCAGCACTCCCTCATAAGAATGTAACACTTTGAGCTGTTACAAGACCCAAACTTGTAGTGACACAACGGATGTGCAGAAGAGGAATGCAGGCATGCAAATACTCAGATCACAACAGAGATTCATCATGGTGCTTAGCAAGGGTCTTAATCTCTTAATTACACAATATTACTTACTAGGCGCTCTCATAAACACAATTCCTTTTTATTGATGTATTTATTAAAAAAGGTTATCTCAGGTAGGTGGTAAGAGGCTGCAATGCACTGATACTATTCAGATGTTGAATAATGGAATGTCTTAAGAAAAAATTAAAGTTTAAATCAAAATTATGACATTTTTGACAACCAGAAACAAACATTCAAACCAAGAAACAATGATGACTAAAATTTTCAGAGTAGTTACCAAAAAACGTGTTATAATGACTCTCTAGAAGATCATGTTAAATAGTTAAACATGAAAGCTTTGCTGTCAAACACCACAAAATTTGCCTTCCAACTAGCAGTTACTATGGCAAAATTTAAGTAAAGCTTTGAGCCATTTCAGTTCAAGGAGCTACCAAAACCCCCACAGCAGTCCCCAAAACCCAAAAACTATCACCAAGTTTAAATGTTTCAGCTACAGGTCTGAGGTGTTGTTTTCTATGAAATGAGTTACTGCCACATGAGACATTATTGCCAGCTCAGTTGGCCAGAGCATGGTGCTAATAATGCCAAGGCTGTGGGCTCCATCCCGGTATGGGCCATTCACTTAAGAGTTGGACTCAATCCTTCTGGGTCCCTTCCAGCTCAAGCTATCCTGTGATTCTGTGATTACAATAATATACCAGAAAAACTATAGCACCTGTAGTACCTTTTGCTCTTCAGGAGAATATTAAAGGTTAATATGTCTCTATTAATGGCAAAATTTGCTATTTTTAAGACATCTTCTATAAAAATGGCTTTCTAATACATTAAAATGGAAACATCCTTAAGTATTCTTATGCCAGCAGACTAAAAACAAGTTAAACATTGAATTCCTACTATAGCATTCAATTGAAGCAAAAATGCTGTTTCAGTAAAGCTATTTTAACACAAACACACTCTTCAACAACCTAATAAAGTAACTAAATATTTGTAAGTTATAAAATACAAGAACATATCTATCTAAACTTTGTAGTCATAACAGGCAATGTTTTACTGTGGTTAGTACTGGAACTTATCATATCAATTAGGTATACTATCAGCTTTCCCTGATGAGGATAAACTGTACGGGAGAATGTGAACAGATTTTGTACCAGGACTTCTAGACCTCCTCCTCACTCAACATCCTTTTTACATTGCCAACAACAATCTGGTTATTACCAACAGATGGAATTTACAGGGTTTTTAAATACTATTTTCTCTATTCCATGGACAGAAAAATTCTTAGAAAACAGTTAACTCTTTGTCCAAATGTACATGAGTGTTCAAATTAGAATCTAGGATGATTCCAGCTTTATTGTCAGTTACTATTCTTCCACAGGCTGTGGTTTCTCTAAGGTTAGCCCTTATGTGTACACTTCAAAGCATGGAATATGCAAGCAGACATAAAATACATATGATATAGGTTATCAGTGATTTCAACACCAAAGACAGATGACATCTTAGAAGATAAAAGCCTTGATTAACGGCATATCAAAATAACATCATTAGCAGTACCTTATAAATTGTTTCATTTAACACAGGTACTACTTATAGTCAGGAAGCACACACAATTATTCTGCACAAAAACACGACTTGAATGTTTTATGAATTATTTTATGAAGTTAGTAAGTAACTCACATGCTGATCCTGTAGGACAAATTTTAAGTAAAGGGAATGTGTATTAATTACAAGAACTATAATTTAGCAAGGCTATCAGGAATAAAGGCTTTGCAAAGTATATCCGAACCTCACCTGAGAAGCAACAATATAAATACTAAAACACCTTACACAATGATAGCTCATTGGTTTAAAACAGTGAGACAGACAACACTGTATTGTTACAGCTTTTAGAAACTATTAAACTCTTAGCAACACAATGCTTATGTGTTGTCCACTCTTTTTAAAATTCTGGAATAGCATTCAGATAAAAATAACAATATTTCTCAAACTTCTTCCTTCAGAGCAGGGGAGACACAGAGTTCACAATAAGTCCATGTACAACAATACAAATGCCACAAGCTTACCTGCAGACTGAGCGCTGTAAAGGGAAGGATCAACTAGAGGAATATTCTGAGGAGTAGGCTGAATGGTGTTACTTGCCACTCCTGCAAATCAATGCAGAAAATGGACTTGGATTATTTTTACTTATTGGCTCTAAAAGTAAGCAAACAAAACAGAGCAGGTATACCTACTGATTTTCAAATTAAGCAGCTGATAGCTTACTAATTCTGGAAATGTCTAACAAATAATTTTAACGCTTTCACTTCAAATATGAATGTTTTATAAAATAAAACAGAAGAATGTACAGACTGTCATCCATTTTATCAATACAGGATTTCACAGAAATTTAATTTCAAGCATTAAAAAATAAGAAAATACTAGTCCAAGAGACACTGGTTACCCTAGAGTATTGAGGAAAACCTGCTAAAGAAAAGTGTGAGTAAACCTTTATATTTGAAACCTGAATTCTACATTCTAATACCAGAGGCAGTCTATATTATTACACTTTTAAAGCCCCATGCCTGTCACCTCACACTTGCAAACTATCTCCTTCCAAATGCCTTTGAAAACAGTTAGTGAGAATAAAAATGCTAGGTAAGTTTAAAAGGGAAATAGTGATGCTAGAAGAAGAAACAGCACTTTATGCTGTGAAGCATTCTTGTATCTGCATTCCCATTTTAGGTACACTCATTTGCTTTGCTCCAAAACTGTATTTTTGCAGTATGTCCAGAACATATCAGACATATAATAAAGTTATTTCTACAACATCTGCTGTGTAGGAAGAGGGTATAATCACTTTTCTAAATTATGTCACTCCACTGAACGACTGGTGGGGTTAAAACTAAGTAATGCACAGAATTCATGTATTCCAACAAGGTACATACTCCACAATTTTCGGATCTGGTAAAAAAAAAAACATACTCTTCTTCCCAGACTCAAAAATCCCCCCTATCTGAAGGATTTCCCTTTGATAAAACTGAAAAAAAGAGCATCCTGAACTCTTCATTAGGTGAAGCATTTTTAAAACGAGAAAGTAAAATAAAAGGAGGGATTGTGTGACAAGAATCTCATATGTTCGATAATATAAAAATGTATCTGAACAATAACTGATCAGGATTGAAATCAAGAGCTTTTAACTTTTTAGTCTTATTAATCATTAATTAATAATTCTATACTATTATTATTATAAGAAGGTCCCATAAGGCAAAAAAGTTGTATTTACCAATCACTTACTACTTTCTTTTTTTTAAATACAGCATCTGGGAAGGAACTTGTAATTTTTAAGAACTTGGTTTTGGTCCAAAAATTACACATAATAAGAAGAAGGATGTAGGAGCCAATATGTTTAGCAGTAGGGACAAAATTCCCATTAATAATATTGTCTGAAGTCAATCACAATAAAGCACCTGAATGGGAAAAGGGGCACAAGCCAAACCAAACCAAACCAGTATGAATGGTACATCAGCCATGATTACTATAGAGTTGTAACAACTTCAACACTATGTTGGACAAGCTCCCACATGGAGAACAGCAACCTATCTGCACAGGGAAAGCTACATATGAAATGAAGTAATACAATTTCATCTATCAGGTGAAAGATTCAAATTGTGCTTTGCAGTACAGATGTTGCAATGCAACACCATTTTACTGATTCAAGAGAAGACAAAAAAATTCTGCAGGAACTGTCACTTTCTTAGTCTATATATGTCTTCTGTAAAAGTGCTCCAAAACATGATTTATGTATTTAAAAAAAAAAATTTCAAAATATTTCCAATGGCATTTTTACATTTTAGCTTATGAAGATGCTTTGGCTACACAATAATGTTTTTCTACTCTATATGTGATGGACTAGAATTTGGGCAAGAATTCGTCTCCCAGTAAAGGCATGGATTTTTCAGGTGTGATTTGGACATACCTGTGTTATGAGGTACTTCAGCTGGAGTGTTGGCTGGTGCATGGGCACCTGGTGGTATATGTATGCCAGTGTAATTACTAGTTGGTATGTTGTTAGCTTCATATGTAGATGATGATGATGGTTGAGCTGTTCCACCATGGAGAGAAGATGACCCCGCTTCTTCCCTTTCAGCATCTGCTAAATGACACAAAATAAGAATTACTGCAACTGTTATGTACGAACACTTGAAAGCTTTGGCTTTCCTTAAAACCCCCTTTCAAATTTTTATTGCTAAAAAAATTGCCCCCACACAGTGTGACATAAAACATCAACCCAAACCACACAAGGTTGATTTGAAAAGGTAAAAAGCAACATACTATACAATAAAGATCTCTTTTGTTCAAATTGAAGAATCATTTCCTTACTGATCTGAATATAACCTGTCTCATTAGAACAATTTGTTATACCTTCATGTACTGCATCCATAGAAGTTGAAAAAGTTATTAGAAATAGGCAATAATTTACACTTTAACATATACATGAACCAGAATATGGAAAACTGTATTTGCCTTACAAACTCTTCATGAAAGGCTAGACACTGCCAATTCTTTTATCCCATGTCAAACCCCAAATAAATAGGAACCAAGAGGAACTTTGGGAAAGTAATACCAAACAAGAAACTAAATGCAGCTTAGCTAAGTCATAACTGAATCTAGAACAGTTAGAGCACATAATGTGCTATAAGAATAATGAGGTTCAATATATCCCATAGCATGTACAAAGAATATACATATTTTTCAATCTAGTCATGTTCTTAAGGTTCTGGTCTAGTTTATTTAATATTGCTTTAAAGGCTAATGATCCAGTTAATTTAGAATATATGGTTGATTCCTGCTCTTTCATTTGAATTCAGTTCAGTTTAAAACAACTAATTTCCATTTACTGTGTATGCGTTCACCTGTATCAATAATGTCAGCTGGAATAAGCACAGTTTTGGGAATTGCTTATTTAACAGCCAGTGCTTGAGAGGGAACAAAAGAAAAATGGGAGCGCAAAAGTTATATGTGTGTAGAGCTAGCAAAAGAGATGTTTTTTAAGAAATCCACACTGTTCTTCAACTACACAAGACTATTTGTTATGCAAACACTTCTACTGCTTAATAATTAAATGGTCTACTATTAAAAATATTACTATTACAAATATCAGAATTGTTTCCCATGTAAGTCCTTCCTCCTCCCAGAAAAAACTTCACATGCTACCTTTACGAAAAATGCCTGAACACCTTGTAATTCACAATACGATTTACTAAAATAAAAGATTATAAAGCAGAGTAAAATCAAGTATTGTCATTAGAACATTTTTAGTGAACTTTAACAAATACACTGTGGCTTTATGGAACAATTTCTGACACATGCAAACGAACACCTGACAGGTTTCTGGAAGACAAAGAGTATCTTAAGATGTTAGTAGCTCATACTGCAATATCGTGTAGCTAACATGCATGGAAATACAAATATCTGAAAACTGGCAAAAAGGTGAGATTTAAGAGTAAACATTGCATATGCTATCTTTTAAATAATAATGTAATGATAAGAAACCATTGTTTGAATGCTGTATTTTTCACTGGTTTTGGTGTTAACTGGAAAAAAAATAATAAAACAGCTTCAGAAAAAAAATTGTCAAAAACACAGAGGCTTACTATACATAAAACGAATGAAATTGTTACGCACAACACTCATCATGCTGTCTGAAGGTGAGGCTGACAAATACTACTTGTAAAACTATTACCAATTATTTATAGCTTGGTCAATTTCTAGCCATAAATTTAATTTTCCAAGCTGGGTGTCTGCTTGAAGCTAGGATTTTGGGAAAGCTGCTGTAAAAATTACTAAGCCATTTTTGAGAATGAGGCAGTAAGAGAAAACATGCTTCCACTGTGCTTAGTATCTCAGCTATGAGAAATTACCTGCAAATTCATGCCCACATTTAACCTGTTAATGCATATATTGCTTTATTCTGCCCCTTTCAGCTTCCTGTTGCCCTTATCTGGTTCTCAAGGCAATTCTGATTTCTTTCTCTGCACTGACATATCCCATATCTGCAACCCCTTGCCCCATATTTATGTCTCTCTCTTGCACTGCTCCCATCTTCTCTCCATGCCATTCCCAGTTTCAGTTTCCAACTTCCTCACTGCATAGTTCAGGGTCTCTAGTCACTCCTGTAACAGTGCAATGCTGTGGGCAACACTGGCCATGGAAGACATGAACTGAAAGGGTTAAAGTCTGGCAATGCTAAAAACAATCAAAAAAAGTGTTCGAAGTGCTCACCACCCATAATAACAGTGCCCGCAAGAGGCAAATTCACAAAAGGGCAATCTACTTTTTAATCAGCTATTTGTATAAAAAGATACTGTTTGATTTGCTCAACTGTTTGATTTGCTCATTATGCAATTGGCCAATGTTAAAACTGTATTAAACATAAAAGTAGTTTTGTTTAAATCAACTCTTCTTAGGTCTTTAAAGTGCCCAAATATCATAAAAGCATTGAAACTATTCTTTCTGGAAAGCAAATATTTAAAATATTCTTTATCAAAGACTAAAGTATTAGAAACATTTTAAGATACCCACTTTCAGTATCTGTGAATAGTTTTTAACAGTAGTGCCAGATAAAAGGATTTCAGGCTGCTAAAAAAGAACATTTAAGTCAACAGAGGTTTTAAATTCTGTGGTTAGAACATCCATAATATAACTGAAAAAAAAAATCTTTCCCAGGGAATGAATGCTAAAAAACTAGAAAATTATTTTCTCATGCAGCAGTAATAACCTAGAATTCAAAGTTCCTTATAATTTGCTTAAAGATGCTGAAATACTAGCCTGTGGAACAGTGACACAATTGTTTTACATTTCATTTCAGCTCCAGCTGAGTTTCTTGTCTTGGAACCTCACCAGCCTTTGTGTCTGAATCCCAGCATAATGAATCCATGAGCTCTTTAAATTTTCTGCAGAGCTACAGTATACCCAGACCACCTGTCTGTGTTTTTAAAATTATTATTTATTTACTGAAGGCAAGGCTTTGGGAAATAATCACCCCAGGCCCATAACCAACCATCCAAAGATACTTTTATATAAACAGAGGATTCTCAAGGCTTAATGGCATTCCCTTTTCTAGTGTAAGCAAGCACCGATCATGACAACTTCAGCAGCTCAGTGCACTAAATATAAAATTAGCAAAATTTTTATTTTTAAGGAGTCCAGACTCCTCCAGTTCTCTGGACTCCTATTTTTATTGAGTTCAGAGAATTATAATCTATCAATTTAATTTTTTTCTTTTTTTTTATTCTGCTGCATTGTTTCTCTTTTGCTTGAGATGTTGCTAAAAGATTCAGAATGTAAGGTTCTATTTGAACACTTCTTTTAAAAAACAAACCAAACAAGTATTTTTTTCCACAACATTGAGAAATGAACTCAAAAATCCATCAACTTTCCACACTGTTCTTTTTACTAGCTGGAACTATTAAGGTTTTCTGAAATTCTGTAATAGAAATGTAGCCTACATATTATATATTGCAACGAAGGTGATTACATTTAATGTATTTACTGTGGCTATATCATGACCATTTAGGAACTTCGTATTTCCATTTTTTTTCCATTAGTGTAAAATCTTGTTGGATGACCTGGGGCTAATGCTAAGTAATCTTTATGTGTACTTTAGGACTTGTATTCCAACTGCATTAATAAATTAAGCATGTCATTTTAAGGTTTCCATGGTGGCATCCTGACAAAAGCATCCATAAATCCAACAGCAGAACTGCATAAAGCATGCCTATGTTACTGTAAAAACATCTCCAAAAGTTACAGTATGGTTTTCAAGAATCACAAAAAAAATAACACTTTGGAAAAAAATGGTAATTTGTCAGGCTACAGAGACCTAGTTTCACTCTGTTTAAACAGACTTTTTCCACATGCTAGGGGAGGAAGAAAATGAGCAAGCAGAAAGGAATGGGGAAGGTCCAGTCATACATTCAAACAATACTGCTTTTCTTCTTATGATGCACAAAGCAAGAATTGAAACTCTTTTTTACTGATTCTTCTCATAAAAATTATTTTGCACAAAATTTTTGTCTTGTTATGTGAAACATTATGGACACCTATACTATGGAGCTAACTGTCAAAAATAAACATCAACAGGTATTTTTCATCTCATTTCTCAGAAAATAGGAGTGTGAGAAATAATCTCTCTACATGAAATACAATTCAACAACAAAACAAACAAACAAACAACATATTGGCAAATTACAGATCTTGTGGGCACCCTATAAAAAGGATGTTAAAATTTTGATTCACTCAGCATTTGTGTCCCTTTTAAGTTGCATGTAGGCATAACCTGGTAATGAAAGCAAGAGTCTTCACCAATTCCCATTACCACCTGTAATGAACTGCAAGGAATACCAAGGATTTGAGGAAAGCCTGAATTCTGCTTTCCTTCCTACAACAGTTTCTTTTGTAGCCTAGAGCAAGTTAGTTACCTCTCTGCATTAATAAAATCAAGAAAAAGCCTATTTGTTGCTTTTGAGAAATAATTAGCTTCTACAGATTGCACACACGGATTTTTAGCAAAAGCTTTGTAATGTTTACTTAGAAATTCTATTTTTGCAGTTGTTTAAAATTCATAATTCACTTCACATAATCAGGTCAGCTTTACCACACTATGAGCCAGCCCACTGAAGAGCACTCCTGTAAGGCTAAAAATATTTAACTGAGCTATTCGTTACATTCAATATAACAAGAGATTTTTCTCTCACATGTTGTGTTCTCCATTAAATCATCGAACTGGTGTCATTTGACAAAGATGTGGTGATGTTTGCAGTTGGAGTTGCTTTCCAAGTATCTCTTGCTACAGCTGCATGGTCAGTTAAGAAAACTGCCTTGGAAAAGATTGTATGTTGAAGAAGAAATTAGTTTACTAACACTTCACTTCAAATACAGCTGTGCCTAGACTGGAGCACATTTCAGTGGGTAAGATAGCCATTCCAGTGTTTAAGTCTGTAGGGTGTCTTTAGGCTACAAAAACATAATAACAAGAGTAAACAAGTAGCTTGGAAATAAAACTATCGTACTTGGTATTTGTTCACAAGTATGTGAATTTCCTTATGTTGCAGTGTTTCTGGAGTACTAATACATAAACTATTTTATCCAGGAAACTGCAAATAAATTATATTTGGCACCCTGGCTTTTAGACACTACAAAGATAATATAATAATAAACTGCAATTGATGTTCAGTACACATTCTCCTTAAAAAAAAAAATCATGATAATATACTGGTTTTTTTAATGCAACATTGTCTAGGACATAAATTACAATGTGGAGAAGCATCAACATATGAGATTGCATGATTAATAGATTGAGAACCAGAAGAGAAACTAGTTTCCTAATGTTTTGATATGTTTAAAATAAAACTAATGTGTAGAAAATTACAAGCCTACTCGTAACTTACTAGAAGTAAATTACAAGTTCAGACTTCAAAATCCACAGAAGACTCAGGTATAGACCCCAAACACAAATGAATGTAAACAAACAAATAATTACTTTTATGTGTATATACACATATAATTCCCATGTGTGTGCAAGTATAAATATACTGATCATCTATATTAATACATATGTTCACAAAACTTTATGTAGCCACCTCAATAAGGTGGCTCTACAGGTTAGATACAAGCCACACTCTACAAGCTAGATTCTTCCCTTTTGCACTGTAGATTTGTTTATTGACCCTTTTTATTTGGAGAAATTTGTATTACTAAATTCAAGCTGAAGAGATAAATTAGCATCAACTTAACTGACAAGCTACAAAGTCTCAAATGCCAGCTCAGAAGAAAAAGAACAAATTACTTTATGTTCTTAGTTGTTCCATTAGGTATGTGAAGAATGATACACAGAGGTTGTCATTGTGCAGAATTAGTCTGTTTTAATCTGCATAGTGAAAATATCCATTTCAATGACATCCTATTTCATAAGAGACCAACCTTTAAAATTTGCATACAATCTGCATTGAGGAGAAAAGCAAAGAAACTGGTCACTACCAAAATCAATAAAACTGATCACTATCGAAAGGAAAACAACTTGTTCTGATACACATTCCGTTTGGTTAAGTGGATATCCTCAGAAATCACCTCCTTAACTGTTAGATAAAGTGGGAATCTCGAGGAATCCTGTACAAGGAGCTCAGGTACCTAGAACGAACAACTGAAAACACAAGGAAAAGGAGGGTGAGTGAGAAAGGCAGAAAATCCAACTCAGTGATTACTGAGTAGGCCGTAAACCTGTTTTGAAACCCACATTATTATACAGGGAGAAAGGGGTTGTCTCACAAGCAGGTCTTTGCTTTGAAGTTGAATTCACTTATCATCAGTCCATTTTCAACTCCTACTTAACTGCTGAGAGAGGATAAACTGGCAAAGGGATCATAACTTTACAGAACAGATTTAACAGAAGGACTGTGGTTAGTGTTAAAGAAAGGCATGGTTCTGGCCCAAAGCTGACAATGCCTTCTCAGACGGTAGCTGTATTCAAAATAATAATCTCCACTACAAAGAAAAAAAATTTTATTAAATAAGTCAATCACACAGTAAGGTCCAATTATAATAACAGCAGGAGAAGCTGAAAAGAAGTAGTAGAAGGCAGCCCATTGTGAATGGAACATCAACTGTGGAAGCTGTGCTTCCTAAGGAGTGCTCCCTGAAGAACTGTGCATACCACCACTTCACCTTGGCACAGCCCTCCGCTCTCTTAAAAAGAAAAGGGAAACACGTACCAAAGCTCTCTCCTTCCAGTCCAATGGGGCCAGGCTGAGGAGTCTCTCCATTCTTTAAGCAGTTATGAATGTATGCTGCCTTCCACCTGGCATACTTCCTGTGCTGGGCATTCTGGGGGAGGGAAAAGGCCAGCCATTATAACCACTCACTTCTGCGAATTAATGCATTCAAAACAGAAATACAAATGTATTTTCCACTTTCACTGCTGTCATTTGACACCCTTTTACAGATAAACAACATGTGTATAATTCATAGATGAATTAAAAAAAAAATTAAAATAACAGCTCTAACAAGATCTCAGCATGAAAGGAAAATATGGAGATCTTCAATTAGTGCAGCATATCAGGAAAAGGAAATAAATTATACCAAGACCATCTAGTATGAAAGGCATAGCACTGTGTAGTAATTACTGACATGAAATAATGAAGAAGGCTTCCTAGCTCCATAAACTTAGATTATTTATTTTAGATTTAAATACTTGAAACTTAAAATGCTACTGCAGCTGATCAGAAATGTGAAATCTTTTCTAATTATATTATTTTAAAATTGAAAAATTTATTTAAATGCATGAATACAGAAAGGCTGATGTAATTGCAGATTAATGTGATTTGTTTGTAATATTCTATGACATTAAGATTTTCCATTTTGTTTTTTAGAATATACTTTACTGTTCCTAGGTATAACTTTTAACATGTCAAAACATGAAATGAAGATTGGCCAGTTTATATCTCCTGGGACTGTTACAATAGTGTTTGTTTAATCCAGGAAGAGTTCTCAACTGTTGCATGAAAACTTAAACTGGTTATGCAAATCAACTACTTTGTCAAAAGTTGTATGGGAAACAACCAGTTCTGACAGTTATGAGGTAATATAAATCAAGGAACAAGGCTGAATATAAACAGATGAGAAATGTGGATGGATGAGTTGGAATAATTTTAACTCAATTTTAGTTCAAAAGTTAATAAAAATTAACTTTTGAATTAAAAAATTAAAAATTAATTTGGAACTTAAATCCAAAGTTTCTGAGAATTAATGAACTGAAATTCAATACCGTACTTCACAAAGCCTATGGCACTGTCATCTAGAACAGGGTAGAGAGACACAATGCAAAGGGTATCTCCAGCAAGCTCCCTTGCTCATATTTAATACATTGTATCACCCAGGATACAATGTATTAAAAATGAGCAAGGCACCCCAGGAGAAAGATACGGTCTTCATTTTTGAAAATAAGATGTTCTCCAGAAAAAAGCTTATTCTGCTGACAGATTTATTAAAATGCATTCACTCTACCTCAGAAAGGAAAAGTGCAATTGGAAAACATGGCTTTCTGTTAAACTTTGTTTCAATAATCATTTCTGGTCAGTCAGTGTTAAAGATTAAATTCCTTAATTTTTAACAAAAACAGTAGAAGCCACAAAATGCAGAAAACACACATCCAGAGTACGGTACTTTTAGAGAAGATGATTATGCAATATTTAAGAGCCTGTACATCTCCCCTCTGTTCTAATATGGCGATTATTTATTGATAAAGTGTGAAGATGCTGTTGTATCAGGTGTCCATTCCAGGTGCTGGCAACTCAGCATGGCAGGAGTGGTGTCTGTGAGGAGAGGCCAGGGCTGCCCCATGCTGGATAAAAACAGCTCCAGTGGACCCACCTCAGGACATAGCTGAGACCCTCTGCCATCTGGTGGTGCCCTGGGGAGAGCACATTTAAAGATGGGCCAAGCACCCCCAACCCTCGCACCCAAGATGCTAGATGGAGAGAGGAGAAGGGAACAAACTGTTCGGTGTCTGTCCTGCATCCCAACTGCAAAGCTTATCATTCCAGAACTGAGAAGCGAAATGCTGTTGGTTTTGGTTTGTTTTTAATATGCACTGCTGTCCCCTTTCGGAAGGCCGCCCTATTGAATGAATGTTACTACTGAGGTAAATGAATGCTACTACCACAGAGCTTCCTACTGATCTGATCTAAACTGTGTCTTCTAAAACACATCTTCCAGAAAATCCTTTTGCCTAGTTCTAATATGGAGATATGGAACATCCACTCTTCATCTGTGACACAATCCATTCACACTACCCAAAAATCAATCACTTGCCATTTAAAAACATATATATTAGGCTCAATACTCATTTTCTGATTCTAGGTGTTAAATATCTGCTCTCTATGCCTTCTCCTGTTGATTTAAAAGCCTTTTAATAGTTGATAGTTCATGCATATGAAGGCAATTTCAATTATCTATTGAAAAAATAGGCAGGTGGTCTGAATATAGTTATATGTATAACCAGGTATTGGACTGAGTGTATTTCAGGCAAACAAAAACTTCTGCAGTCATACTTGTCCCATCATCCCTTCACGTGAGAATGGATAAGGAAACTGTTGAAATGTAATGATGCTATACAGAAGAGCAAATCTTTTCTGTATTTCTTGTACAATCTCTTTTACTGTTTTCATCAATTAAACAAAATAAGAGAATTCTGCTTTTTTCCAATTACAAAGCATTTCTGTCCTTTCAGCATCAACAATAAAAAACCCCAACACAGAGTAGAAAACATACCACTGCTAGCATTCTGCACTGACATTTGTAACAATTTCTTCCATCTTCAAAGCAGGATTGCTTCAGGTACTCTGAAGAGTCAATGGATCAGTGCACTGGATTCCTACAGACTAAGATTGGTTTTTTTTCAGTCCAATTCAATGTGCAAATGTGCATCCCACTTTCTGGCTCTAGGAAATGTTATAACTGGATCCAGTAAAGGATGTCACCGTGCAGAGCAGGCAGTTTTCAGAGAACACATCAACAAGCAAATTTACTTGTGCCTCTTGATAAGATGAAAATTTTAGATTGGTATAGTCTCAGGCTACAGAATATGGAGAATATTGCAAGAACTCTTCACCAAGCATTTCTCTTGGCTAAGACCTATCTTTAGTAGCTATACTTACATCCTATAGTACTCAAGAAGTGCACCACTATCAAGACCATTCTTTTACCTTCTTTCCAATATTTACAAATGAAAGTAGCCTCAACAACTGCCTTTTAAAGTGAGCAAGTATGACTGGATGTTAGGCATACTTATCAGATAGGGGATTTACATACAGGATGTCAAGTCTGTGAATTTCAAGCAGGACATGGAAAAAACTGAAGGTGGGAAACATTAGGAACCTTGTATCATTTTTCCCCATAAGCATTCCCACTTGTTCAATGTATGCTATGTGTCCCACAGTAATAATCAAACTCTGAATTTCTAACTGATACTTGTCATGAAACATCTTGTAACAGATGTCTAGTATTTCACATATGATTTATTTTAAATACTTAGCATGATTCTTTATGGCTTACTAATAAGTATTTGGCTACGCTATTAGAACCTATGTTCTTTGAAATTCATATTCACGGATTATAATAGCAATGTCTGTGCTCGGAAAAGCAATGCGATAATACACTCATATACCTGACACTTACCTCTTCAGAGAGCTCCCCGAATACCGTTAGAACATCTATCAGGAGACTTGCAGTATAAAAGGATTTTATCATGTTTCTGCAAAAAAGAAAACATTTTGCTAACTTGGTAATGTCAGCCTCTCAGAATCACATTTTAGGAGTTGTCATCTTAGATCATACTGGCTTATTTCAAGCCAAACATGGCTATTTTTTTTCCTTTTAATCTGATGTTACAGAAGCTGCTTCACAACATTTAAATCTAGCAATACATTGATTAGTCTCCCAACTACTGTGCAGAAAATGTTTAGTATTTTTATCTGCACTTAGTATCTAGTTCGGAATGTTCTGTGTAGAATATCAGAAGTCCTTTTATTAGCTTAGAAAAATACATGAACGTGCTGTAGTAATTGCTGTAAACCAAACCACATAATGGATCATCACAACTATTTTACTATTACTAATCAACAGAAACTATAACATGCTTGATGTAAATAAAGCACAATATTAGCCTGCGATTTTAGAAGGCTTGCCAGTAGGTGAGCAACCTCTTAAGGAACACAAGGAGGAGGATACTAGTTACTGTGTGAAGTTAGAGACCTAAAAGTTATAACAAATGGAGTTTGCCAGAAGAGAAAAGAATGTATTAAAGCCCAATTCTTGTTTCCAGTCAAATTAAAGAGTGTTTGGATATTCACATTCCCTGACCGGTATCTTAATTCAGATTAAGAAACCCAAAGATTTTCACATACTTATGAAATTGCCCAGCTCTGTCTTCATTGTCTGCATACAAAAACATTTTCAAGGCATAATTCTCCACATGAGCAGAACCAACAATTTCCTGAGTAATTGCTTCATTATCACCAAATTGCTTTTTCATCTGAAAAATGTTGGAAAAATACATTAATTACTTTATTAGACCATAGCAATCCTCCAAACATAAAAAAGAACCTGCTGATTTAAACAAAGTCAATTTAAAAAGAAACAACTTATGCTTTGTTTTACAAATCTCCAGCTTCTAACATAACAAACGCTAAAAGCAGCATGTGAAAGAGAAAGCACATTCTTCTAAAGAGAGAAATATTATGAATAAGTAGCTCTGAGGCTTCAGTCACAAAATGCTTATAAAACTGCCCCCCCACCAAAAGTTAAAAATAAACACAACTATAATACTGTGAAGGAATAGCAACAGATATTTTCCCCTCAGTATATGAAAGACCAGGCATTCTGAAGCCTGTGTCAGGATTTAACACAGTTTAATTGGTAAAGTAATGCATGCTTTATAAAGGTGCTGTAGATGAGAGTGATCATGTACCTTCTCTCTTGTAAGGTTACTTCACTACAGTCCATTACATCTTTCAAAGTATCTGAGCCCTACCTTGACCGGTCTAGTGACCTATGGATTTACTGGAATTTTCAGTGTAAGCAGTGTATTTCAATTCAAAGACCTCTTTTCAAAGATGTTAAGAGTACAAGAATCCTCAGGTTTCCTAATAAAAATCAGTAAAGCAAACAACCCTCCAACAGTTACAACAGGTGGATTTACAGCTTCTGAATAGGCTTACTGTTTGCACATACGGAAATCTCAGGTTATCCTTAGAGAACAAAAACAGGAACACTGCATGATACTAACCTGCAGCCTTTATTTTGCCAAAAGATTTAAAAACAATCTCTGAATGGTAGTTATTTTTCACTGTGCGTGCGAAGAAAATTTAATCATGCAGGCAGCATTTCCATATTTTTTAGACTGCTGCCAACTTTCTAAGACATAGAACATTGCCAGAAAAGTTACTTTATTTCAGTAGTTAAATATAAGCTTTTCAAATAGAATTTTAAATTTAAAGGCTTTCATCTAAATACTCTATGTGGTTTTCGAACAGTATTTGTTTTACAAAGTGTAATTTTCTTGTAAAAGTAACGAAATTTGTAAGTTCAAATAAAACACTCAAACACTGAAGTTAACTTGGGAAGAAAGCTGTTGGTATACACATATATTTCCCCAACCTATCTGTATACCTCACACTCAGAAAATAACTGATTGCTATACTTGATCTGATGCTCAATTATTTCAAACACACGACTAAAACTGTTACATTTCTAAAAGTATTAAAGTTAACCAAGATGTTTACTTTTGACATTATCCTTCACACAGTCTGTGATTCAATACAGCAGTACTGGTGTTTAAAAAGTTGATACAAAATTTCAACCTAAAAATCAAGGCACTTAGGTTTAGTTTTACAAAAAATAAAACTGCACCCTTCTGCGCCCCCTGGTGGTTACGGGCAGACTGGAAACGGCAGCTACTAAATAACAGCAGGGCTCCAACTTTTCCATAAATCCGAACTTCCTAGCCCCAAAACTGCGCTATTAGACTTGATTAGGAGTGCTCTCTCCATCCTTCCACCACCCAGATAGAAGAATCTTCAATACCTGTGCGTCAGTTGTCACACAGACAATCTTACCAGTAACCGAAAGGTGAAACTATGGATTTTTGCTGCTTTTTCAGTCTTTTCAGTTTTGAAACAGAAAGGGTAACTAAGCGCTGCACATTAACTGCTTCAGTACCACAAGTAATCCAGAAAATTCCAACAATTCTTAGGAAATGAAGAGCAAAATCTTATTGAGTTTTACTCTCACTTCTCCTGCCATCTCTCTCCCTTTGAAAATAAAACCCAGACCCCTCAATGATGTCAAAATCTAATGAAATAACACACCAAGAAGTCACTGTACACTGAATTTTCCATTGCAAAAAATAAAAGACAAAAAAAGCAAGAAGCACAAGTTATGGAAAAAAAAAAGACAAATGGTTCATGTTTCATTTTCTCCAGAAGAATCACAGAATGGTTTGGATTGGAAAGGACATTAAGGGTTATCTAGTTCCAACTCTCCTGGTGTGGGCAGGGATGCCATTCAGTAGATGAGGTTGCTCAGGACCTATCCAACCTGGCCTTGAATACTTCCATGGATAAGTCATCCATCTTTCAAAACAGAAGGCTGTTGTACTAGTAGCACACAAACTCTTCAGGCATTGCTATATTTTGGATGGAATCACCCATACTGAACAAAAAAAGAACTGCTGCTTCATTTTTCAACATTCCTTTCTGCTTCCAAATGAGCACTTAGAACTTAAAATCAACAAACTTCTTCCCTCGAGAATACTGAAGACTACAGGGTATTAATATAAACAGCTCCTGGAACTTAAACTGACCATCTGTACAACAACTTCACCTCTCTTTGTTTAATTCTGTTTTATTAAAGGTTTTTAATACTATCAGGTCCATTCAGAAGAGCGTGGCATAGACCCTTACCCACACAGATTAGACGGTGCTTACAAAAATTCATAAAATAAAATCTCCAATCTCTAACACAGGATACAACCAGAAGTACCTTCATCTTTGAAAGAATATTTTAAAAAGCTCCCTAGATACAACAGTTTAGGTTAAAGATTTCAAAAGCATCCAAAGACTAGGCTATTAAGCCCTACAGCAGTGAAAATAACTCTACGACTTCAAGGAATCAAAGGCAAATCAATTTTAAAAGTCTTCTAGAACACCTGCATTAACTTCATAATGAATTATGATTTGTCATGAGAATATGTACAAATAAAGCATTTTACTTTGTACTGCCTACGCAAAATCTTACGGCAAAATTTCAATTATGTATGTGCATGCACATACAGCTTTATCTCCTTCCAATCCTTCTGCAATTTATTACATACAACTGAAGTTCATATAGTATACCTGCATGCAGAATAGTTGCAGAGAAGAGACAGTATTTCCAGAAGTTAAAAAAAAAATTAAAACTAATATCATGATCATTTTTGAGGAAAGTAATAAATTCTACTTACAGCTTCCAACTGATCCATAAGCTTGGATAAAAATTTACGGCATTCTGGGGTTTTACTATCAATCTTCATCCCTGTTTGCATTGCATACAAACGACCTTGAAATGATACAAAACACACAAAACCCACCAAAAGTCATTATCAAAGGCAAAACCCATAAGCAAACAAAGCAATGCCCCCCAACACACCTGAAAGACAAACTAACGATTTAATCATGTACTGACTCCTGTATCAGTGAGAAGTGACAGTGAAATGTAAGGTTTTGCCTTGCAGAGATACTAGGAGATATTTCTGGGAGGTTTATGCTTTATTTTTCCCCAGTGTTTATTCCCACTCATTTCAAACTGATGTTTGTATCACTATTATGCAAGATTAATATCACTATTATGCTTTTATAAATTACCACCACCCTCACTTGCAACTCTCTCAAACAGGAACTTCAAATTGATTTGAGAGAGAGTATGGATATAAACGAACTTCATGTAGCAGAAGCCAGTTAGCCTTAAAACACTTGAACAAACGGTATTAAGCATCTACTATCTCCATGTACCGGCATACGTAGCATCAAAACACTCAAGACACAAACCTGATCTTTAAATCAGACAAAACAAAAAATCAAACTTTCCTTGCAAGAAGAGTTGCCCATTTTTATTAAGATCTTGAAAATCAATTTTTAACATCTTCTGATTAAAAGTTATCTTTTTACTAGCAAAAACCTGTGAGTTTTAGAGTTACACATGGCACAACTCAACAGGCTTCATGAAACGGTGGGCAAACCCAAGCAAGTATTATTTACTAGGATTAACACACACCGAGAAGGGAAAATGGCCAGAAACATTCAGTATTCAAATGCAGATTTCCCATATTTCCCACAAGAAACCCATTCCTCTAATTCTCACTTCGGACTTTCAAGGGAGTCCTACAAAACACCTTCAAATGCAGAGTTTAAGAGTCAAAAGCCATAACTTCACCAAATATTATCATGAGGTAGTTATTATGGAATACTCCATGTCCGTCTTCTTGCAGGACACAGAGTTCTGCAAGAAATCCTTACTTGCTGCGCAGCTTTAGCATCTCGTTCTTCCCAAGCATCTCTTCGTACACTAGAGAGAACCTTTTCCCTTCGAATTACCTCAGTAAACACGAATATGACACAATTGCCATCACATTGCACTTATCCTGATGCTTGCTGCAGAAGAAAACATATGCTCAAAAGCTTGTCTGCCTTTTCCATCTATTAGCAGTTTGGCTAATAAAATTAGATATCTTTCTACAAAACTTACTTAGATTCTGCTGGTGAACACCATAATTTAACTAATTTTTCTGGATTTTTAAAGTAGTATTTCCCATTTCATAGACAACTGAGTGTTGAAACCAAAGTGTATGTTCCTTATTTGGGACTGCAAAGCTCACTACTTTTTGAATGCTAAAGCTGTCGGGTTGCCCAACGATTTAAAGACACTCTTCCTGAAAAATAAAATACTTCTGCTCTCCAATGCCTCTCTAATTTTACTATTACGATGTATAAAAACATCTAACATCTTCGTATTCAAGTTTTCAGTAAAGAACAACCACGTGAAAGTCCTGAACAAAACTAAAGGAATTAATAAAGACTAAGAACAACTACAACACTTGACCATGACAAATGGAAGAACTGCTATGTAGGTTTCATCAAGGGACAACATTATTATTGAGCTCATTACTGATAGGTACTCTTAAGCCCACCTTATTTTTCTTCAGGATGCTGACGTTAATGTTAAGCATTACAAAAATACTACATGTAAAGTTGAAATTAGATTTCAAAGAAATTCAAACACAGAAAGATACAGCAAATTGTATCTAAGGCACTAAAATTAATATTATCAATTGATCGTCTATCAATTAAAATACTATCATCACATGACAAGGAGCTAATGCGCAGTCTTCAATTAAATTGATTTTAAGTACATACTTGATTGTAAGCTCCCTTGAACACATTTCATGGTGTAATTTAATAATATAAAACTGAAGAATTAACATAAGGTTGCTAAACCTATGAGCCATCTAGATCAGTTACTTCTTTTTGACGGATAGAAAGATCAGATATTTTCAGAGGCAAATAAATTCATTTTAGACTGATATGCATTAGGGTGACAAATTCAAAATATATTCGGTCATTATGGGATACAGATTTACCTTACTTGCTGAAGAATGCATCTTCAGATCTTGTCCATAACTCATTTACATAAAAAGAACTCTGTTTCCATGTAAATGGATCTTGCAAATACCTTTAGTCTTGATCAGTTTAAAAATTGAAAGTACTTCTAATTTGTAACTGTTACTCTTGTGTTACCTATCTGGGGATTTTTTTACTCTCATTGCAAATATATCCATTTAAATACTGAATGCCAGATAATTTTTTCTTCACTAATATCCAAAGGGGTTTGTTTACAGGACTGTGACATCTGTATGCTTTGTATGAAGCCCTGAAAAGCCAGCCCTTTCCCCTCTTAGGATTTCAGAGGCTGAGAAAGACTTTAGGACTCCTTCAAGCAGCCCAATGAACAAATGCACAACAAGCCTTGAACACACAGAAATTACGTGTCAGGGAACAATAGTTACAGATACGAAACATGTTTTTCTTGTCCATATGTAACTTTACACTGTGGGTGACATCAAGCAATCTTCCATATCAACACCACTTCCTCCAAGCCTTCCTTCCTACAACCAAGGTATCCAAGGTTCTTAGGTTGTTAAAGATCAAAGGACTATTATCCAAAGCACAGACTGTCAAGAAAGCATGAAGGTGCTCTAGCAGCAGCAGCTCTAAAATACTAAGAACAGAGACATCCTAGAGACAGACTATTAATGTCACCTGAGATAAGATTAAATGTGTTCCACCTGTCACAGCAACTACATCTCTGTACCACACAAGTGACTATAGGAGACAGTTACCACATGCAGCCACCCAGACCCAATTTGTATCACTGCCTACAGAAATTAAGATTTCCTGAAAGATCTTATTAACTGGCAAAAGGTCAAAGCACACTTTACCCTAACAAGAAAGTCTACTGTGATCTTTAAAAGCTTTTGAAGTCCAGAATTTTTGCATGCTTACTTCTTCACTTACTTTTATATGTTTGAAAAAAGGACTAACCTGTCCAGAGACAGGCCTCTGCTGAGGCAGTCACAGAGATAAAGGCAAAAGCTATTCCTTTTTTCTCAAGTAAGCAGTGATCAAGAAAGAGCATGATGTCTAAAAAAGACTATTGACAGAGCATCACTACATAGTAGCATTCTGTGCCAAAAGGTAGTCTTGGCTCAGATACCATTGATAAAACAATCTTGATTTCAACGAAAAATGAGGCAACCCTTAGTCAGAAAACACAAACCAGACACTTCATGAACTGAAGATACAGAAGAAAACTCTCCACAGTTAGAGATTCAATTGAATCTCATCAGTGACACACACTGTTGCTGTTAAGTATGTATAGGTACACTTACTGCTTTACTCAGTGCTGCTCTAGTCAAAACTAGGGCTTTAAGATTGAAAACCTCTATCATTAAACTTACCAAGCAAACAGAAGGTGAAATAGTTGAAAAACCAAAAGAACTAGAGATTTCTAGGGACAAAATAGGAAGAGGAGGAAATAATGTAGTATTTATCTTTAAAGACACTACTGAAATAAATAAAACAATCTTTTAATGTTTTGAAATTTTGCTTCTTAAATTATCTGTATGAAGAGCAATATGGGAATGAATCTGAAAGCGGTAAACAATCATTTGCCTTATTGCTGACAAGAAGAAAAAGTGTCTACTAGTTCTACTCTTTCCATTTTTGAGTATTACTGTAACATATGCCTAAGGAAAACATTTTAATTTATTTCCAAATGTGAGTTCTTCCATGTCTGTGTCTTCTGTCATCCTCTCTGCTCTAATTTTGAAATGTCCCAAGTATTCTATATGAAGGCTATCTGTAAGACTTTATTGGTTTTGATACTGCTACCTTTGCTAATTAAGGTGTTCTCTTGCATTTCTTTTATTTTGTGAGTGCTCAATCACACAGGTATTACTTATTGTAAAGATACATGATAATAAGTGAAAAATACGTTTTCACCTAGTGAAGGAAATCTATTAATATCCTTTTCCTGCCTAACTTGCAAAGGGGCAAACTCACTTCATTATTAAATTTTCAGCAGCAAGAGCAAAACATACCTCTCCTGTGTTAATATCATCAGTCAAATTTTAAACAGGCAATTAATGGTCAAAGAACTGTCCTCCATGTTTATGCTGACAGGTAATCTCAGTAGCAAATAATTCATAAGCAAGGGGTCAAAAGTTTACCGCCTCCAAAATCTCCGCTAAGAAAGTCAACAGTGACATGAGTTCAGTTGCCCTCTTCCCCCACATCTAAAAGAAAACAAATTATTTACATTCTATTATATACAGCTGTTTCGGTTTCTGTAATATTGCAAAAGCAGTGGACAGTATTATTACTATGCTTGCTAAGTCCCAAAACTTTTCCTTTAATGGTGACACTTTCCATGCCTTAATTATACCTCCCCTGACGGGGGAGATTTTTAGAGTCTTTGCCAGAAGTCCAAGAGATGAATGGGACCTTCAGCATTGTCTGCTTTCAGATAGTTGTTTATTAAGTCTTATCAGAGCACAAAGCAGAGAATGCAAGAGAAAAGCCGAATTATCAAGATTGCACAGCCTTTTTAAAGGTAAATCACCCAATGAAAACTTAAAATGAAAGATATTTTTACTTTTCCACCAATGTTCAATAAATCACTTTGTCACGTAGACAGGAACTGCGGAATTCTTTATCCAATCACCCCAAACTACTTCTAATGCAGAATATGGAGTACGAGAAGAAGAGGGTCTGGAGAACAACAACAATCCTCCATTTTGGAGTTTTTTGCTTTTTATCTATTTACTATATTAAAAAACCCAAAACTCTATTTTTCACCCTGTGACAGCCTTACATAATATTCTGTCATCTAGTTCACACCAGTGTAGATTCTACTTCTTCCCAAAGGGTAGGCAATTTTCTCCATGGACGAAGGTCAAAAACAGTGTTGTCCAGAGGGACAGAACCCTTCAAAACAGGCAGAGAAATATTCTCTGGATTCCCACAAATGGAAGTGGTTCCATTTCTAATAAGTGGAAGGTAATCTCCTGAAGAGTATAGATACCATGAAAGAAATCTTAGTGTTCTATATCACAAATGCATTGTTTTACCTTGTAGAATACCACACTTGAAAGGCCATTTTACATCAAAACCATTTCGGTTTTCTCTTCAGAACTTCTCTCTATACATTGTTTAAATGTTTAAAGTGCATGGCCCTAATGACCAGCGATATACTGTTAAAACTAAAGAACTTGACTTTCAGGAGCCATTTGCTTAGGAGCTTCTGATAAAAAAAATCCTCTGTGAACAGCCAAGTTTCTGGAAATGTTGATGTAAAAGAGAAATAAACCCATACATTGTAGCTGCAAAAGTTTTCAAGTTTTTAAAGCCTAAATGGAGTATATCAAGAATGTAGACAATCTTGGAATTAAGTGACCTGTAATTCTTATCTCTCTTCACTACTTATGATGATCATCTGCAATACCTGGAAACAAATAGGTGAATGAAATTATTCCTCCTTTTTGTTTTATGCACTCAGCTTTATAACAGATACAGCTATTTTTTGCCCCCCTCTATTCAAACCAAGTAGCAAAAAAGACTTTTATGTGGCTTTTATGAAATAGTATAGTATGTGCATAAAGTACTAAGGAGGTAAAGGAGGCTACATAGAGCTAATGTTTCAATATTAAATAACATTATAAGTAGAGCTGAAGTCACTTGTAATTTTATACACAAAGACACGACTGTTTTGCCAATTATTAACTAAGACAGTTTGCAGACAGGACATTTATCGTCAAATTCATAAAGACTTGACAAGTAATCATTCTCACAAAAATGTTATGCCAAGACAACTACAAAATATACATCTTGATTTGCTGCCCTTAATCTCTGTTCAGTAAATACTAAGTGTGGGTGTGCTGGCTGGAATCATACAGTGAGCTTTACAGAAACTTCTCTTTATTTATGTCATGTAATACCACGTTATTTTTCCTTTGCTAATACACAGCACAATTTCAGAGCAAGTATTTTGTCTTCAGTATGTGCCAGACATTCATTCCTCATACACAGTAAGTTACTCCAGATTTTTGTTTGTTTAACAACTGAAACTCCCCTCACTCCCATTTTAAACTAACTTTGTGCCAAGTAAAAAATACTGGAGAACAAAAGTTCCAGCCAGCAAGCATGCACAATAGGTTGACTCTTATCTTCTAAATTCTGTCCTACTATCCATCTTTCTTTTTCCTGGTCTAACAGGATCAAAAGTTTATGCTTCATTTTCCCTGTGTGTATTTAATTCTCTAGCATAGAAAATAAATTATTAGCAAGTGGAATATTTTTGGTATTTGATAGTAACAAAGTGACATAAAATAGTAAAAAATAACATTGCAATAAACTTTAGCTATATTTTGATTCTGATTAAGGGATGAAAGCTTTTCCAGGATGTAATTTATTACTCATTCATATTCTACATCTTCCTCTTCCCTTTGTCAAACCACTGACAGAAAAACGTTTCTTAAATGCTCGGTACAGGAAGCCAACAGCTAGAATACAAATGTGGGAAGCAAGGGGAACAAGGACATTAAATTGGATTCTACTCGAATCCAAAACTACTGGAAACATATTTTCATATAAAAATTAATTATTCTTGCTTCCATGACCATTAACGTGTCATATTTCAAGAATGTAATTTCTGCATGCAGATCATAAATATATGATATTTCTACATGGCTAAGTCCAAGATGTCTGAATTCAAAGACTTTAAAAAATAGATTTAACATACTAACAAACAAACTTGGAAGGCCTTACACTGTCTCTCCATTACATGATGCTGAAGGAAACCGGCAAAAGACATTACATTAGGCTGGCAGCATCAACTGAAAATCTAAAACATTCCAGAGAAACCAAATTACTTTCAAACACTTATTTTCAAATAAAATTAAGGAAAAATGTAAGAAAAAAAAAATCTAATGCAAAAGTGGGGGAAATGAAGACTACAAAAATATAATTAAGAAACTCAAAAGAAGATAGCATTATGACCCTCTCATTCCCTCCGATTCTTTTATAGTATTCTAAATCTTACTGAAGATAACAGTATAGTATGTTACATGCTAGACAAATTTTGTCAAGTCAAAATGATCTCAATTGCCTCCTAAAACTCCTGAAAGTTAAAGTCCCCTTACAATTCAATACTACTACTACTACTACTACTACTACTACTACTACTACTACTACTACTAGCAGCAACTTATAGACAAGCTAAATAGGTGAAACAAAATTTTCAATGACAAACACGACTGGTAATTATTAAGGTTAGATTACAAAACAAACAACATAGTAATACCTACTATGAATATCAGGAAATGACTGTATTCTACACTACCACACTTCAGTCTGGTTTAAGGACTTATTTTGGTCTTGTAAAATTTGGGTAAGAGATTATATGTACAATTCATAAGCTTTTAAGCTTTTCTTCAGTATTTATACTACCCATATTTTTAAAAGCCTGTCTCTACAGTTAAATAAAGAAAATAAAATATTTCCAATTAAAACAAAAAAACTACATTAAACATGGGATTTATAGCAACTGAGATCCCTAGAATGCGAAAAGAGAAGGCAGCCACTCTGGATTAGTTGTGGTCAAGTCATGAGGATAAAACAGCTTCTAGTGATTAGAGCACAAATCTGAAACACTCTTTCTTTAGTTTAAACTGGAAGAAGCCTACTTCATGTCTTTAAACTACTCTGTGAGGTGAACCAAAGCACCCTAGATGACCACAAGATAAGCTTCCAAAATGTACTCCTGACCTTAATGGCTAACAGCATCCACAGCTGCATTAGAACTGTCACCAGCAGGTTGAGGCAAGGAATCTTTCTGTTCTACTCGGCACTGGTGTGCCACACCTGCAGTCCTGGGTCCCCAGTATGAGACATGGCAAGGGCCACAAAGCTGATGAAAGGCTAGGAACATCTGTCACACCAGGAGAGGCAGAGAGCTCAGATTGTTTAAGTGTTGAAAAGCAAAGGATCAGAGGGTCTGATCGATGTATTTAAATACCTTACGTGAGGAGGGAGGCAGTGGGGAGTGAAGACAAAGCCAGACCCTTCTCAGTGGTGTCCAGTGACAGGACGAGAGGCAATGGGCTCAAAATGAAATACAAGAAATCCCATTTAAACGTAAGAAAAATCTTCTACTGTCTGGGTAATCACACACTGGAACCAGTTGCTCCCAGCAGTTGTGGAGTCGCCATCCTTGCAGATATTCAAAAACTGCTTGCACACAGTCCCGACCAACCTGCCCTAGTGATTATGCTCTGAGCAGGGGACTGCAAGGGGTGATGTACAAAGCCCTCCAACATGAATAGTTCTGTGATTCTGCAAATCAGAATGTTGATGTTGACGCATCCCTTCTTCAAAGGCACCAACAAACCTCAGGCAGGAAAACACAGTTGTTAATTCTACTTCCAGAGGTTCAAGTTCAATAAATATATACCAAAAAATGGTGAATTATGTGGTGGAAAAAGGGCACCTTAGTATATTTACACCATACAAGTGAAATTTATGAGTTTTATACAAATACATGTAACTCAGAAAAGGTTTCAATCTCTGAAGTACACTTGTTCTATTTTATGTTCTCATTCCTATCTTCATCAGACTAGATTATTTTAAAATATTTCCTATATAATCAAAGCAAGTGCCCAAAATACTACACAACAGTTAATATAATCTTAATTTTTGCCACCGCCCACAGCTTTCTTTGAGGATTGTGGGGCTTATATAATTGTCTGTGTTATTCCTAACACTTTTTAGTTTTTCTGTCTGCACAGACAAAACAGTTTTAAGAGCACAATCTTCCCCAGTTACAAATCTTTGAAATAATCAGAGCAAACAAAGAAAGACTGAAAACAGAAAAAAATAGAAAGCAGAGGGAGAAGTATAAATTGAGAAAAAGTTTTAGCTTATACTCATAGCAGAAGCAAAACAAGTCTAACAGTACACTATGAATTGGTATTTACTTAAATATCTGACCACTTTGACTTACCCTGAATAAAGAAGAGATTATTCTTCTGTATGCAAGCTCTAATAAAAGCCTTTAAAACATTTGATGTATTAGTAGCCCACAAAATAGTATTCTGCCACTAGCAATATGAGAATATGGAAAATATACTTTTACAAATGGACTATATAGAACTAATACAAAAGATGAATATTTAAACTGGAAAGACCAGGAATTGGATCATACTAGATATGGAATGTTATACGCACATTCTTTTAAACATTTCAATTCCACAATGTGCCAGTATAAATGAAGTCATTAAGTATGTGCTGAATCTCTCCAAATCCAGCAAATACCAGTTACTTTTAATTTTATTAATACTTCTTAATTCCTTGCATCTTCTAAATTAATCATTCAAAATACATCAAGATACAGTAAAAAGCTGAATAATTTAAAAGCTCAATTAAAATATTTGACCATTATTAGTCCTCTGCTCTAAGGAAGGATCAGTAAAAAATAACGGTATTTGAGTTGTAAAATTGCATAGTAACTCTATTTCCCAAATTCTTAGTCAGGCCATGAAATTTACAGTCTATTTTTTCTGTAATAATAATAATATTAATAATAATAATCATCATCATAAACTAATATAATTTGTATGCAAAGAGAAGCTTGTTTCATAGGTGTCTGACTACACTTGAACGTGAAAAGCCAGTCGCATTTAACAGATGGATATTTCTGTTAAAAGCTGAGTGGTTCAAGAGGTTGTCAACTAGTTGTGGAAAAAAAATTGTCTCCTTTGCTTTTTTCTCCTGCTTGATCTCACAAACCCAGAAAGGTTAATACAAGAATATGATCCTTTGGAAGCATTACTCTGATGCTTTTCAATTTCAACAATTAAAAATTGAAGATTTTTTCACACCTCTTTCATACAGAACCAATCTACTGATCTTACATGATTGTTTGCTGAAGTTTAGTAAACCGTAAAGCAAAAATCACCACACTTTGTTTTTTGAAAGTTACTAGAATAATAATTTCTCTTGTTGGATTCATTGGCTATCCAAACACTGTTCATGAAACATCAGTCCTTTTCTGGTAACTCACTGGCATTCTCTCAATACTTTTGAATTAGAACACCAATGTCCAGTAAGTATAAGACTACCAATCATCTTTGCAAAGAGATTAACAATGCTACTGGCAGGCTGAAACAACAGCCATTAAGGAAAATCTTGCTTTAAACATGAAGTTTTTGGAAGATACAGCTACCTCTCAAACCTTGCAATTAAAAAAAACCCCAAACTTATCAGTCAAACTGCCACAGTGTGGATATATGATTTCTTCAGTTACTACAGGCCAGAGATTTTTTTTATCAGAGCCTGCCTCCTTGTGTCTGCAAAATAACATCTCAAAGTAGTCAAACAGTCAGACTCATGTAAGTTTTTAACATAAAAAGTTATTTTATTGACTACCAATTACTTACTTGACTTTTGCTAGGCAACCAATGTAGCATTCTTATCTGGTATTCCCTTATACCCTCTGAATAGGCTGACCTTTACTGAACCTGAAATACCTACATACTTTATGACAATGAGTAACAAATAATACAAAAGTGAAAAAAAGTATCATATGGGGAGGAAAGCATTTAAAATAAAGTGGTAGATTACTGCAGTGCTGGACACTTACATTAACCATTAAGTGTCTAATCTCTTTAAAATAGTTATTTTGTGAGATCATGTCCTCTTAAAAACTTTAAAAAAATAAACCTGGTTTCTTTATTTCTCTACAGTCTGTGTTCTGGGTAGAACAAATGTTACAACCATGTTAATTTATGGTACATACTGTCAGGAAAAAAATACATTTTAATTACTTCAATCAATTATGTCCGTCTACTAACAGTAGATAGGGCTAAAAAAGGTAACAGTTTAAACACAACATCTAAAGCTACTGATCATATTCTGCTTTGAATCTGATTACCTAAAAAAGAGGTTAAGCATGAAGGTTTTGTAAGGATTATGCAGGATTACCAGTAATAAACCAGTTTTTTAATTTTTGCAGTGTGGAAGTACCACAAAAAAAAGTGTTGTGTTATAGTGTACAAGAACATCAATGTTCAATATTTTATTTTTCATGTGGAAAATTATGTGGCTGTTGAAAAAGACAAATAATCCCTGCTGCAGCTATTTATATTGTGTAAAACAGATTAATGGTAATTAAATTACAGTTTCTGTAAATCAACATATGCCAGCAATACCAGAAGAGCAGGAGTCCTGCCTTTGCCCCAAGCCACTGTGTCTTCTTCCTTGTCTTTGTCTGTGTGAGAACACAGCTGTTTAAGCAGCAGTGAATTGGCCTGGCTGAAAAATAGTTTATTATTGTCTTTCATCATACAATTAGATCAACATTTGCTTCCAAGCCACTCTAGGGTTGGGAATGAGAGGCCAGAGAAGGACTACAGCATTTTCTTTAGGTGGCATTACTGATTTATGCTAGCTTAATGTTTAAAATGCACACAAGAGAAAAAAAATGAAAATGGTGTATGCAAATAAAACATGTAACTGTCATATAAATTCCCAGTTAAGAGTACACTTATAGCACCTAAGATGAGAGACAAAAAAATTAACACGACCACTAAGTCATTTCTCTGACAATTTTATTGTTAAGCTATAGAAAGAAATTATTTTAGGTTGCAAACACATCTTGTCAGAGTGTACTTGCTTCTGATGCTCGAATTAATTTGTGTCACAGCTCTTATTATTAGACATATAAAAGTGGAATTTAACTAAAATTAACATAAAACAACACCTAGCATATATACGCCCATATTGCAAACTACTATGCCATGGCAACATTAATAATATTGTGACCAAAGCTTTTTTCCGGGTATGAACCACTTATGGCAACATTCCAAAGTTATAAACACATCACTGTTCAGACTGATAGTTACATCCACTAGCTAACCAATGTTCCCCCTCACAGAGTGGCTGTGCAAGCAGCCTTGTGATGGAACACGCAGCACTGTCCCATTGCATGGCCTTTCACCACAGGGGGCACTCTGCTGTGCCTCACCGGCCTCCTGGTCCCAGGACATGCACAGTGCCAGGCACAGGCCACAGCAGCCTCCTGGTCCCAGGACATGCACAGTGCCAGGCACAGGCCACAGCAGCCTCCTGGTCCCAGGACATGCACAGTGCCAGGCACAGGCCACAGCAGCTTCCCGGTCCCAGGACATGCAGGGTGCCAGGCACAGGCCTCACCAGCCTCCTGTTCCCGGGACATGGAGGGTGCCAGGCACAGGCCACAGCAGCCTCCTGGTCCCGGGACATGGAGGGTGCCAGGCACAGGCCACAGCAGCTTCCTGGTCCCGGGACATGCAGGGTGCCAGGCATGTGCCTGCAGATGAGGCTGGTGGAGAAGCACACAACAGCACAGACACCACCACACAATTTAGCATGCACAGCGTTTCCCTCACTCTGTTCCTTCCATGCAATACATTCTATAAAACGTATAGAGCTCCTCTGAAACCCATTTCAACGGCTTCACAAAGAGATGCTCACTTTTTTCAGTGAAGTGTCTAATGAGAAGCGTTTTCAAAACACTATCTGAAAGGTATCCTGAAAATTTTTTGTGTCCCCAGATCTACACTTCTAAAAATTTATCTTTTTAGTAAAGCTTTTATTATTCACAGCATGCTAGGAGTATATACAGTACTTTTTTTTGATAGTAGCAATATTAATAATTAATACTTTGGGATTCCATGCAATTATTCCAAACCCATGATGTTAAAAATTAATGGTTCATAAATCTTACTTTTGCTTCAAAGTCAGACTAAATGAAGACAAAAACAACTATGAAACAGGAGTACTGCATTTTCGTCAATGAGACAAACTCATCCACCACGGGAGGAAATAAGTATCATCAGTGGAACACTGGTGGAAACAAATTCTTCTCCTTTGTGTATTTAAAAAAACAAAGGATCTGAGCAAGACCTAACTTGCAAAAGAGGTGTCAGTGTTTTTTACTTTATGTAATACTGTAAAGAAAAAGATACCTCTGGAATATAGTCTTTGCTACACTCAGTAATGAATCAGATGTGTTGAAGTACTCAAATGAAAAAATAAAATTTTCAGACTACTTAGAACAGACAAGGCAAGTGACTTTACAGGAAATTGTAATTATCCCACACAGGCTTTTCTTCCCTCTACGCTAAGACTTAAGTTTTAGAATGCAAAAGACAAAGAAAAGTAGAGATCATACACTACAACATTTCTGGTTTAAAACAGACTTGTATTTTACCACCTACACTAATGCATATCTTTTTCTTGTATAGCCAGACAGGCTATTACATCTGACAGAAAATCCCAAAGAAATAAAGAAAAACAAACAACAAAAAACCCAGTGCAACTTGACCTAGCTGGTGCTTCCTGCCACACACAGTGTCACTCATCCTGTGTTTTTCCAGTAAATAAAAAGCGAGTATTACTGAGAACATCCAGTGTTCTAATATGTGGCTACCTCACCTTCCTGGTTGCACTTTTCCTATGTAAGACAGAAAAGGTAAAATTATTCTTCTGTCACTTGGACGACAGCTTCTTCTATCTATCTGAAGAGCTATCTGAAACCTGAATTTCAAGATTTCATTCTTCTAAACTAAAATCATCTTACAAAGAAAAACTACCAGTTCTACATCTATTTTTTATTTCATTCTTCTTGAAGACAAGCCAAGTAAACCCCTCAAATGACCTCGCATCTCAATAAAAATACCAGCACTGTGATGACACACCTTCCTTCCTCTTAAGGGTGGGTTGTCAACAACATAAACATACACTTCTGGTGATCTGCTAGTCTTAGGCACTTTCCAAGTGTGGCTTAACTGTAACAGGCATTTAAGTCTAACAGCAAGCTTGCACTTCTTAATTAGCTTAGAAGCCACATCAGCTTGAGAAATCTACATATGAATTTGCAAGATTTACAGTAAGGTTTTGCTGTGTTCATTTCAGCGAAAGAAGGAGAAAAAGAGCAACTCACTCACTCCCTTTGAGAACCCCGAGACCGTGCGAATGGGCGGGGCGGAAAGGACTGCTATCAGAACTAAAGATTCTCAAACTCAAAATACTTATTCAGGGTTACAGAGGACAGGAGGACAAACACTCTGAAAAGGTTCTTGAATGTTATTTTTTGCCATACTTCTTAGGACTATCCCATCAGGACCACTTTGCACGGTCGCCTACGAGCACGCAGTCGGGTTGCCGGAATATGTACTACGACCGCGAAGAGCCTTTAACTCCGCAAGCACAGAGCAGATAAAAGGCGGGTGGGGCTGCAGCGGCAGCCGAGGCACACCGCGACCACCCCGCACCGCCCAGAGGTGGGGCTTCCACCCGCCCCCAGTCTCCGCACATCCCACGGGCAGCCCGGGCGGGCAGGGGAGGAGCGCTCCGCCCGGTGCAGCGGCTGGCGGCCGCGGGAGGGAGCGGCGGCCGGGCCGGGCCCGGCGGGGCGGCGCTGCGGNTGTGTGCGGAGCTACAGCTTCAAACGCCACCTGCGTGGCCCCTTAGCGCTTGAAACGAGTCCCACAGCAGCCGTGAGGAAGGGCTGGAAACCTCGGGGCGGCCGGGGCTTCTCCCTGGCGCAGCGCTGGAACGACAGCCTGGCCCTGGCTGCCCAGGGTTGAGCAGTGACGCTTTCCCCATTCCTTCTGCCTCCCTTCCTTTGGCAGGTCAGCCCAAAGAGCTGTGCAGACCTGGCCTGTGGAGGTACACCTGAAAGTAAAATCCCTTCTCAGATTGAAACATCATCTCCTTGGGCTGTGCCAAGGCTTATCGAGGTCCGGGAGGCCCTCGGGGGCTGAACTGCACCTTTACTACCTGGCCTCTGCCCTTCATCCCCAAAAACTGTTGTCTGCAAAAATCTGATTAGTTACCTGGTATGCAACAAGCCAATAAATACACACTCGAGAGAAACATTCATTATTCAGAGTTGTGTGAGCGTGTGTGTTTGGTGGTATTCCATAAATCAAGCACCCCAACTATCAACACTTTACTATTAATACATTTAGCAAACAAAGGTTACAGATTACATGGTTTTCTTATCAATTAGTATTCTGTCTTCTGTTAGTTGATGATTCTCTTGCTTCTTATGCTAATTAGTGAGCATGCTTAGTCTTTCTCATTTGAGTCACTGAGTTTCTTGGGTCACTGGTCCATGAGCTGGTGGTCAGGATCTCCCCCTGCCAGAATTACCTTTTACCCAGTCGGAGCTGATAGCAGCACAGTTGCTGAGTTGCCTTATTAGTTTCTTCCTTATTTTGTGAGTTCTGCCACATGGCCCTGTGGCCTGTAAATTCTGCAGTCCTTGTGTCAACTATCAGTGGGCATCCTTCTTCACAAGCTTTGTTAGCCTCCCCCTGGGTCTGAGATCAATGAAGAATGTCAAGCTCTAAACCTGGCAAACAATGTAAATCTGGTAAACGAGGCAATTCTTCTACCAAGTGATTTGTTTTTCTAACACTTGGACATCACTTAGAGCTTGCTTGTTAGCTGCTATCTGTTTTCACGGATTAAATCTCCCTTCTTGTTGATTAGGCTTGAACAAATGCAAAGATTAAACATTAAAAAAAAAAATCCTTTCTTAAGAAAATTTTACACATTCCACATTTTGCAATGCTACCATGGCCTGGCTAATAGGACTGGGCTGCTTCTTGGCAGCTGTCAGCAAGCCTGTCAGCCCTGGAACATGCATCTCGTAGGACCACCACTTCCCAGATAACTTTTTCTCAGAGGAACCACCAGGGATTTCTGCTTTTGCAGAGAGGGCATAAGAACAGCAAAATCAATGTGAACTGTTGAAACAAAATAATTTCAAATGGATCTCACAAGTTATTGCAATATAAATTATTTTAGTGTCTTATTATCTCCTTCTGATGGCATAGTTAAAACTATTTTAAAATTTGTTTTAGACAGCCCTTTTGCCAAACCTATTCTTGATCTCGAAGTGTCTGTTTGCAAGGGAGGAGAATGTCAATGCTCCAGGGCATAAGAAAAGGTGCGTGTTGGAGGGAGGCACAGGGTAGGAGAGGTGGCTGCGTTGTCTCATTGCTGACATGGGAGAGTGCCAAAAAGGGAACAGAAGGGATATGATGTCTGAACAGAAGAAAGGAACCCATGAAAGGAACAGAACAAGGAGTGGTTACAGGACTGGGATGCTGTGGTGCTATACTAGAAGCTGGGTGGCCCAGAGCAGCTATACCTTTGATGTAAATGCAATCACGTCACAATTACAGCTCTTTGTTAAGTGAGAACTAAAATGGTCATGATGTCTGACTAGAGACAAAACTGACTGCAAACACATGAGCTGGGGATTGCTTTGAGTGCTATCTGTGAAAATGAGGTGGCTGGAGTTTGGTGGAAAACAATGAAAAAGTCAAAGAAGCACTTACAGTGTGAACCTGATGTAAGCAACAAAAATGCTTCCTCAGTGTTCTGGGAGACAGTACTTCATGTTCACTGTGTAAAGAAATAGAATTGAATCAAAGAATCCCCAAGTGTATTATACAATTCCTTTCTTAATGGCAAAAAGGAAAAAAAAAAGAACCTTCATGATCATCTCAAATACTTGCTAAGCATTTGAGCAAAAATCAGCGCAACGCTGAGAAATGCATGAAGGCATATCAATCTCAGAGGGACTAAGGGTGGAAGGAAGCTGATAGAAAACAATGTAAATGAGGATGAAAGTGGTGGGAGTTTGGAAGACTAAGCGAAAGAAAAGTTTAGAGACACTTGAGAATACAATGAGCACCAGGAAAACAAATGGCAAATACAGGAAAGAGAAGTGTTGACAGCCATGGGGAAATTATTTCTTTACATGGATATATCTCCATCAACGTGTTCTAGAAACTAATAGCAGAATCAAGCACAGAAAAACATTTGCACTAAAAGGCAATAATGCACTTTTTTTAAAATGAAAAACTGAAGAATGTGACAATTTTAACTCCACAGGAAATGCAGAAAAAAAATATTGCTGGTGTATCTCATTTGGAGGAAGGAAAATTTTTAATATGTTCCAGAATTTGACCACAAAAGGAAAGGGCATGGTGGTGGGTAATCCAGCTCCTAAAGCACTCCAGGGGTCCTCAGGCAGTCCCATGCCACTACTTGTTCTTCAAGGGTCTTGATGGTAACAGGGACTTAAGGAAGTCCTGAGGGCTTGGGGGTTTTGGCACTCCTCTGACCCTTCTGAAGTGTTTGGAAATTTACAGAAGAACAGCAAGCAATGACATATTAAGCACCAGGGAGAATACTGACAATGTTGTGATTAAGTTATTTTATTATTATACAAATAACTGATTAAGTGGCATTTGTATACCATTGATAACAACTGTACCTGGCACATGAAAGTAAATTCCTTTTCTTAGTAGTTCTATATACTGTATTTTTTCATAAATAAAAATATTTTTTTACCTGAGATTACAAGTTTCAGTTGGAAAGAATAATTCCAGATGGATATTGACGTATACAGTGAAAAATTAAACATGTATTAACCAAGAACATGGCATATTATGCAAACAAGAAGTTAGCACAGTGATTTTTATTCCACTTGCAATGCTTGCAAATATCAAATAACTAGTTTAATGGATAAATCTGATAGCTTTTGACTGGACATTTATTTAAGACAACATGTAACTTATTTCCATGGGGAAAAATAATATTAATGCTTTAATATAGCAAATTTATTGAAATATATCATCTTGTTCTTGATCAGCATATTAAAAAAATCACACATCTAGTTTTAGCTCACTTTGTTTTACATGGCCCAGATTCAATCAAATCCAAGACACCTAAAACTTTCAATTCTTCTTGTGTAATCAGGATTACTTTTGTGGGTGAGAATTGCAAGGCTATGATAATTCAACTGTGTTTGGGAGCTATTAACTAACACTTGGTGGTAAAACATTTGGTAAGAATTTTTGCAGAATTTTCTAAATATTTCTGAAACGACCCAAATTTTGTTATCAGCTTTTTATATTTGAAAAAGAAATGGAAAATGGCTGATTGTTATTATTGCTGTTTGTAGATATTTTTACAGGAAACTACCTCCTCCTTTCTTTCTGATTCTGAAATTTGTTTTATTTCCATTATCTCACTTCAGCACAAGGAAATCACTTTTAATTTAATATGTTTATTAGCTCTTAAGAAGAAACTGTTGCACACAAAAACACCTGATACCTATATAAAGTTTGAGACCTAACCTAACCAAATGCACCTTCTGCATAGAATAATGTTAATATGCAGACTTCTTTTTTCATTGTTATTCTAGCAACTTTAGGCAGAGCAAGAAGTTAGATGTGACACAAACAGCAGAAAATTCTGTGGGCCCAATTCCGCAGTCACACGCAAGCAAAACTCACTGAAATCAAGTCATGATTGGGCCTAGGAAAGGCTTTTCTCCGAGATTTTATTTTGACACTTTTAAGCTGCTTAAGCAAAATTGTCAAGAAGCCCTTTTCCTCCTTCAAAATGTGATCATACTAAATTGGTAAAAATCTTCTACATGGTAAGCCAAAACATAATGAGGGTAAGGCATTGCAATCAGCACAAAGAACACCATGCTACTCTTTCACTTTTAGAAGGAGATTCTGAGCCAGCGGGTGACAGTAGCTGAGCCTCTGCAAAGTAAGCTGGTATCCATGGATATGTTGTCACCATAGCCTAACCAGGAGTCTCTGCCCCTGGGGGCTGAGATGCAGGTTGCACCTCAGTGGCACTGCTTGGGAAGATGCTTGAATGCTTTCTGGTACCCAGAGAGTATCCACCATTATTGCTCAATTCTCAAGCCATAAGAACATGTAAGAAATTTGCAATAGTTTTTCCTGGAAGGGCAATGACCTTATTAGCTCCGATGGCATGTGTTCAGAAAAGTTGTGAATAGAAGTGTGTTTATAAATAACCTTCTCCTCACACACAGACACTCCTCTGGAGGCAGAACTATCTTATGTGGCCGGTCATGAAAATATATTGCTCTTGGAGATCTTGGTGCCTTTGGCCTTGATCTGGAAACAAAGATTATTCTCACAGTGTGCAAGTTTTTAGATAAGGAACTTAGGTCAAATGACTGTTCTGCCTCACTAATAATAAGTGTGGTTCTCCTCTGCAATGCTGCATAGAGGCCAGGAGAAGTTTTTTGTTGTGGTTTGAAATCATTGTTACAAGACTGCAGGTGGACAGGGCAGTAAATGAGTATGAGTGGTTGACATCACTGAGTTTTTAAGAAACCTAGCCTTCTACATGAGATCTCAAAAATTTCAGCAACACACAAGATCACTGTAATCACAGTAAATGTGTACATTGCAATAAGAAAAATTGTCTTTTCAAAGTGCTCTGGCACCATGCATCGGGTAAAGTTAAACTTTTTTTCAAGTGCTCCCACATCACACATGTAGATTGCGTTCACTTTGAAACCAAAGAGCTGAATCTGAAGCCAAAAAGCCACAACTTCAAGGACAATCCTTAAGAAAACAGAGAAGATATAAAAACCGGTGTAGGATGACTTTTGGAGGATATCTTCCTGTTTGATGCTCTTACAAGCAGCATAAAGGTGAAAAAAGGCTCCAGGTACCAGTACAATCACCAGCTGTAATGCCCAGAATACCTAAAATGTAGCAGAAATGTAGCTGTCAGATCATTTACAACTGCATTGGGACAGCTAAAACACACACATATTGGAACATTTTGCAAGTCTGTTTTTAATATATATCAAATGTAAGCACTTAGATGATAATAAAAGCAAAAAGCAGTTATGTTTTGACTTGAAAAGTTTAGTTGGTTTCTGAAACATGAAGACTGTTTTGAAGGCAAGGAAGCACAGCTCCATAATTAGTCACAGATAAAGGGATATTAAAAGGAAAAGATTAATGTAAAAAAGCTAGTGATAACTAGCCTAGTCAGTTTGTACTTAAATGGAACAATCATGTTTTAATTTTTGCAGTTTACTTTCTTAACACTGGATTTTTACAATGAAAAAAATAACAGAAAACGATAATTACCTGAGGAGTTATAGGTCTGAACTGGTTGTAACAGAAAAGATTAACCTCTCTCTTGTCTGGGTCACAGCTGAAATGCAAGGCCTCATTTCCATAAACAGCAAAGCCCAAAACACCAAGGAAAAACATTCGAATTGAGCCAAAAAAAAGAGTGTGGAATTGACCAATTACCGTTGGCGGCCTGAGCTGCAAATCAGAGGGTTCATTCAACATAAAAAAATAAAAATGAACAGTGTTATTGTTGGAGGTCTACTGGCTCTTTTTCATTATCCAAAATATTTATTTTATTCTACTTGTTTTAAAAAGAGAGAGTTTGTCTATGCTCTAGAGAGCAGTAGCTCTCTAACAAAATAATGTCTTAGAAAACTTTGTTGTTCCTACTAACTTTATATAAATGTTAATTTGTCTAGCACTTGCCAGTTCATTTGTTTCACTGCCTTTATCTGTATTCCGCTGCTGCAGAAGGCGCCAGACGGAGCTGAGCGCTTCGACCCAAAGTCTATTCGTTTTGCTGTTGTACTGATTCATTCACATGATGTCAGGTGATGGCAAATCACGGACCGCCGTGCCGCCATCAAACCTAACCATGCTTAGAGCCATACTTATTCCCGCAAATTAAAGCTTCCCCCGAGGGGCAATTCCAGCCCNCCGTCAGCAGCGCCGGCCGTCACCGCCGCCCCGCCGCCGGCCGCGCACCTGCCCCTGCCCCGCCACCCCGGGGTACCCGCTGTACCGAGCATCACCCCCGCCCGGCCCCGGAGCCGCTCCCCGCCCCGGTCCCCATCCCCGTCCCGGCTGCGGCCCCGG